>BQKN01048204.1:0-13550 GCA_022839385.1 Asparagus kiusianus | reverse complement strand
GAGCACCGGGCGAAGCATCCTGTAGCTACCTCAAAGTCCCCACAAATTTAAACAAAGAGGGCATTCCCTCTGCTTCTGTCGTAATTCAGATTGATTTAGTTTGTAATAAGCTTTCTTATAAATACAAACAAAATCCCTCCCCTTTCCCAGGAAAATCAGAAATTTACACCTACAGAAGATGGCGACCACAGTGGGAGAAGCTGTTTCTTCAAACGAAATGGTGGTAGCTCAGTTCGACGAGGTTGTTGTTGGGACGATAGTGGAGTCCCTAGAAATCGAGTTCGATCAGGCCAAGTACGAAGAGTACTTGTCTTCCTCCTCTTCCGGTGGCGAAGCGTCCCGCAAGCGCCACAGAGTCATGCACAGGAGCCGACCTCAGACGGCCAAAGCTCCCGCGCCAGAAGGCTCTACCGGAGTCTCAGTAGGGAAGTCCACCCCAAACACTCTCGAGGCCAAGTCCCATATAGAGAGTAGGGGAAAAGGGTCTACTAAGTGGGTCGCCAAACAACCCTCAGTAGCACCTATCCCGAAAGAGACATCAGTCCGTTCCGGCACAAGCCACCCCGCCACTGCTCACGCAAGTTCCCCCTCCGCTGGGAGAACTAACCAACAGCAACGGCGGACGCTTGCCGGGCAGAAAGCCCAGACCTCCGCTTCACACAACGGCCTGAACCACCATACAGGCCCGAGAAGCGAGAGACAAGAGGGCGACTCGCCCAATATCGGGAGGCCCTCCAAATCAGGGGCGCCAACCGGGAAGGATGGGACCACCCGCTCAGGTGGATTTCGCTTTTCAGGTCATATCCCTGACGCGAACAAACCACCCCGAGTGAGTGGGCCTATCCAGAAAGGCGAATCCTCAAAGGCTGGCGAGCCTCGCCATGAGATCTTGGCGAATAAGCGCAAAGACAAGGAAATAGGCGACGCGTCGCGAGCCCGCTCGTTTAAACAAAAGGCTGAGACTCGCCTACACGCTGGAGTTCGCCCAAACGCGAAAACTCGCCCGTCAAGGCGAAACCGCCTAACTCCGACGCCGCAACATTCCACCCATTGTGCACCAGAGGATACATCCAAAGATCTCTCGTGTACTCACCCAAGCGAGCCTGCTGATGCTGGGGGTTGTCACCAACCACCCACAGGAGACCTCCGAGAATATTTAACTCGCAAACGCACCATACATGAGGCGAGTCCTCAGTGCCACTGCGAAAGGCTCATCCACACCGTGCTCGCCGACTGCCAATGCGTAGAAACGGCGAGACCTTTCGTGTTTGAGAGAATTTCTCGACAACCCTCTCGGCAGAGGATCTCCTGTCAAAGGCGTCGTCACCAAAAGAGACACGCTACTGACGACCTAGAGCTCCCGTCCGCCACAATCAACATGACGGACAAGGGTAAGGGGATACTCTCCGATTCCCCAGATTCAGATTCCATTCTGGGACCCAATCCTCGGTTCGCCCGACACCAGCAAGAGGGTATATTCCAGCGCACCCGTAGTCGCAGAAGGACGAGCATCGGGATCGACTACTCCGCCGTACCCCCTCCCTTCCACCGCGAGGACGAGGTTCACTCGGCAACGGCCACCTCTCAAACTTCGCACTCAAGTCGAGACGCGAGGGCGCGGGTGCATATGACGGAGCTCACCCACGAGCAGACGACGACCCAAAAGCTGGAGGAACAGCAGGCGACCATCGACTCTCTAAGAGAGATGATGGAGCGACTGCTGAACAAAAAGAAGAAGAAAAAGAAAGCCCAGCGCTCCTTACCCCGACGGACTGGGGATCAGGAGTGGGTGCCTCCACGCCGTTCGGCGATAGAAATGGAGGATAACAGTAATCCACTATCTAATTACTCCTCTAAGACGTCGCTAGGAACGTCACATACTGGTGAGGGCACTCGTGACAAGAGGTTCGATGAGTTCCAGGACCAGCTCAACGCGCTGAAGCTTCAGCAAAACATGAACAAGCTGGAGGTGGTCCGCCCCTACCCTATCGAATGGGATACGGTCCCATACCCAGCAAAGTTCAAGCCGATCAGCTTGGTGCAATTTGACGGCAAGGGCTCGCCCTCGCAGCACATCTATTACTTCATGGCGCAAACCGGATTCCTTACGGGGAACGACGCCATTCTCACGTGATTATTCATAGGCACCCTCAAAGGGGTGGCCTTCGAATGGTTCCGCAAGCTGGAGCCCGGCTCCATCAAAGCGTGGGCCGACGTCGAAAAGCTCTTTTTAGCCCGCTTCTTCGACGACGACACCGAAGTGTCAATGGCTACTCTCCTTGCTGAAAAACAACGAAAGTCAGAGTCGGTCAATGACTTCGTGAAAAGATTCCGGAATCGGTCCGTCCACTGTCGGGACCAAGTCTCTGAGTCGACGCTAATCGAGATGTGTCGCAACAACCTATCGATCCACATCTTGTCTAAGATAGGCGCGGTAGAAACCCGGACGTGGAAAGAACTTGTTCGTCAAGGCGAGCAAGTAGAAAACATGATCAAGAGGCTCGAGGCCGAAGAACCTCAGCCTAAGAAAGGAGCTGCAGAACCAGCCGCACCAAAGAATCCCCCTCGAACAAGGGGAAAGGAGATCATGGTAGTCGACTCTGCCCCAGCGCCAAAGACTGCCCCGAGGCCGAAGCCTAGGCAATTTGAGCAACGCCCCCCGCGGCAGTATGACTTCAAAGAGGACCAGGTGGTAGCGACGCTCGATACTCTACTCAAGAGTGGTCGAATCAAGCTGCCTGAGGCCACGAAGCCTGAAGAGGCGGACAAAACCGGCGACCCAACATACTACGCTTATCACCGGTTCCTTGGTCACCACACGACCAAATGCTACGTCCTCAAGGACAAACTCCAGGCCCTCTACGACGCGGGAGTCTTGAAGAAGGAGAAGGTCCAGAAGCAGGTGACCACAAACATGATCACCTTGAGCTTCGGGACAAATCTCCCCGAAGTCCAAGCTCCGGCGGGGGTAATTCCTATCCCCAAAGCAATTCTGAAGATCACCAACGACGATCCTCACAACTAACGAGAGAAGGGCTTAGTCCCGCAGACCCTGCCATCAGGGCAGATAATGTGGGTTCACCCAGACCTCCTCGACGATGAACAGTGGACCGCAAAGCCTCCAAAGGAGGCCAAGAGAAAACACTGCAACGTCATCTATGCCACCCTAGACACAGATGACGTAGCAGTAGCCACCCTGACCGATTCAGAGGAGGATGCCAACGTCTTCGCCACGAGGACGGGAAGGGATTTCGCCAAAGAATATCCCGTGAGGGTAGAGAACGCGGTAAGACCTCCCGCGAGGCCAACCGCCGCAACCCCTCCTAATCCAGATGCACCCAGCTCAAGTCGCCAACCTTTCCGGTTCAACGTGCTCGCACAGTTGAAAAGCATCCCGGCGCGAATCACCATGTACGACCTCCTCCGGTTGTCCAGGTCCACTCGCGAAGCCCTGCAAGAGGCGTTGGCGGACTCAGAGGCGTTCTCAACCCACTTCTCGAAAGAGACAGAGGCGGAACGAGAATGCATGACTTGCTGCCAAGTCTCCGAGAGGCGGGTCCCGTGCATCACTTTCACCCCCGAGGACATGCTCATCAAGAGCACATCGCATGATCGACCACTGTACTTCATAGGATATGTCGGATCGGCGAGAGTAGATCGGATCCAAGTCGACCCGGGCTCCGCGTTGAGCATCGTTCCTCTGAAATTGATCAAGCACTTGGGGATACCGCCGAAGCGTCTGTCCTCAACCACCACGACCATTTTTGGCTTCAACGCCACAGGGACGCGGCCACTGGGCAAAATCCGCCTGAAATGTCGCATAGGCGACATGAAGACGGAGGTGACCTGCTATGTCATCAATGCCGAGCCTTCCTACAACGTGCTCCTAGGGCACCCGTGGATTCATGGCAACCGGATAGTCCCATCCACCCTGCACCAATGTCTGAAGTACGTTGACGACTATGAACGCGTCAAGACTGTAGTGGCCGACAAACAACCCTTCAAAGGCGTCGAAAACTACTTCACAGACTCTCTGCTGTATCAAGACTCCGTCGAACCGCCGGTTGAGGAGCCAGAAAGCGGCAACGAGACGGATAGCGAGCCTGAGTACGGCGACAATCTAATCTTAAACGATTTCGAGTCAATTGTAATTGGTTATGAGAGTCATCATGTAACCAACGCTGTTCAGGCGGGAAAGATTGTCGTCAATGAAAAATCCAACTTTGCTTATGTGTCGTCTTGTTCTACGTCTGAGGACGATGAACCCAACGATCTATGGTCGGGACTCTACCGAGATCCTTCCCTACACATGCCAGTCTGCTCGTCATACGCCGCGAGGGGGCCGCCAATTGACTCGTCGCAAGCCGTATTTGTTGTGCCAGCCCGAAATAGATATCGAAAGGATATTATTTTCGGTCGAGTCGATCGTCCCTTGCATACGCTCTGGGATGAGTCCGAAGACGAAGACCCAACACCCCAGTTTACGCAATACAGTCGAATTGCGAGACGCATGATGAGCGACATGGGGTACGACCTCACTCGTTTAGAAGGCCTCAACCACGGCCGAGGACGCAAGACGGTCATCCGACCTGCCTACGTACCTAAGGGGAAACCCTCGAATTATTTCAACCGGACTAGGAGAGGTCTGGGCTACTCCTCCTCCTCGTCAGATTTATATTTCCAGGTCAACGAAGATTCCGACTACGCATGTTCGGGGGATCAGTCGTCAGTAACCTCAGCATGGGACTCAGATGTCAGCGTAAGGGACCTGTTCGATGGCCTCACGATCAACATGGCTACAATGGATCCCGCCGAGATGGCGACAGACGAGCAACTTCCACTCTATGACGAGACGTGGGATCGTCATGTTAACGCCCAATGGAGTAGTCGCTTCGAGCAACGAGAGCCGCCCACCGAGGACGAAATCCTCCAAGTGAATATGGGAACTGACGAGAGTCCCAAGCCCATATTCATCAGTGGTAGCCTGCCTCCTCAAGAAAAGGAGGATCTCATTGCCCTCATACGGGAATACATCGACGTCTTCGCATGGAATTATGAGGACATGCCTGGCTTGGATCCGCGGATCGCCACACATCGCCTCAACATCAACCCAGACGCCAAGCCAGTTAAGCAGCAGCAAAGGCGGTTTCGCCCCCAGATCATGGAGGCGATCGAAGCCGAAGTGAAGAAGCTCATCAAATCCGGCTTCATCAGAGAGGAACAACACCCCGACTGGGTGGCGAACATTGTTCCGGTGCTGAAGAAGAACGGCAAAATCCGCATCTGCATCGACTTTAGGGACCTCAACGTTGCGTGCCCTAAAGACGAATTTCCCCTGCCCATCACGGATGTCATCATTGACAACACGTGCGGATTCGAGAGGATGTCCTTCATGGACGGTTTCTCGGGGTACAATCAAATCAAAATGCACCCCGAGGACGAAAAACACACCGCGTTCAGAACTCCTATGGGGGTGTACTGCTACACCGTTATGCCCTTCGGACTCAAGAATGCCGACGCAACCTACCAACACGCCATGAGCTTGATCTTTCGAGACCATCTACTAAAAACGGTAGAGTGCTATGTGGACGATCTGGTCGTAAAGAGTCGTCACAAGAGCGACCACCTCCAAGACCTGAAGACGACGTTCGAACTCATGAGGACTCATCAACTCAAGATGAATCCCACTAAGTCATTCCTAGGGATGGCTAGTGGTAAATTCCTCGGCTTCGTCGTCACGACAAAGGGGATCCGAATCGATCCAGACAAGGTGCGAGCTATCCAAGAGCTCCAACCACCCCGGAACCTCAAAGAATTGAGGGGCCTCCAGGGCAGATTAGCCTACATCCGAAGGTTCATTTCAAACCTTTCGGGCAAATGTCAGCCATTCTCCAAACTCATGAAGAAAGGCACTTCCTTCGTATGGGACGAGTCTTGCTAGAAGGCCTTCGAGGACATCAAGGATTACCTTTCAAATCCGCCAGTCCTCGCTGCGCCGATTTCAGGGAAACCGTTTCTCATCTATATTCGCGCCATGGAGCACTCTCTGGGTGCTCTCTTGGCACAAAACGATGACTTCGGCCACGAGCAAGGCATCTACTACCTCAGTAGGATCCTGCAAGGCGCCGAGCAACGATACCCAATGGTCGAAAAAGAATGTCTGGCCTTGGTGTTCGCCATCCAAAAGATGCGACACTACTTGGTTGGCCAAACAATCCACGTCATCTCACGGATGAACCCCATTCGAGTCTTCATGACGCAACCCGCGGCGCTAAATTAGCGTTTAGCTAGATGGGCACTTCTGCTCTCTCAGTACGACATTCACTTCATGCCACAGAAGTCGGTCAAGGGTCAAGCCATATGCGATCTCATGGCCAGTCACCCACTGGCATCAAAAACCGACTTGTTTGAAGACTTGCCAGACGAGCCACTTGAAGTCAATGTAACGTCGTTACCGGATGTGTGGCAGATGTTCTTCGACGGCGTGTCTCGTGCAGCCCCGGATGGCTCTATTGTTGCTGGAGTGGGGGTAGTCATCACTTCTCCACGCAACCACGTGCTGCCCCGGGCCTTCTCTTTGACAGAGCCATGTACCAACAACGTGGCCGAGTACAACGCATTACTCGTCGGACTCGAGCTGGCCGAAGAGCTAGGAGTAAGACATCTCGAAGCTTACGGCGATTCCCAGCTCATCGTCAAGCAGATGACCGGCGAATATGAGGTTAGAAACGAAGACTTGATCCCACTCCACAAGGCGGCTGTCCGACTAGTCGAATCATTTGAGAGCTTCCGCATTGAGCATGTGTTGCGTTCCAAGAACACACATGCGGATGCCTTGGCTTCCCTGGCGGCCAACTTGGCTCAACCATACGGAACAATCCAGTCAGTCACAGTGGCGAGCAAGAAGCTCTTCCGACTGAAAGACGCTCCAGAAGCAAACGCCACCCATCAAGTCTCCGATCAGCCCAGTGCTGAGGACTGGCGCCTCCCGATCATCGATTACGTCCTATACGGCGTATTGCCCGAGGATACAAAGGAGCGAGAGTCCGTCCGGAGATGTGCTACGAGATTCTACTACGACTCGATTACCAAGACGTTGTATCGAAGGTCATACGATGGCCTGTTGCTTCGATGCCTCTCAAAAGCAGAAGCACAGGAGGCTCTACGCGAGGCCCACAACGGCATCGGCGGAGCTCACCAGCCCGGACCCAAACTTTGGGACCGTCTACGAAGGACTGGCTACTTCTGGCCTGGGATGGTCCAAGACGCCGTTGCCTACGCGAAGTGCTGCCACGAATGCCAGATTCACGCCAACTATATGCATCAGCCACCTGAAGACCTACACCCAACAAAGGCTTCGTGGCCTTTCGAGGCATGGGGATGGATATAGTTGGACCGATATCCCCGCCATCGGCAAGAGGTCATCGCTTCATTCTTGCGATCACTGACTACTTCTCTAAGTGGGCCGAAGCCGTCCCCTTGAGAGAAGTCAAGACTAACGACGTGATTAAGTTCATCAAACACCACGTCATTTACCGGTACGGCGTACCAAGACGTATCATTCATGACAATGGTACGCAGTTCGTCAGCCACGCATTCACCAGGTTCTGTGACAAGTTCCGGATGCAGAACCTCTCTTCCACGGCCTATAACCCATCAGCAAATGGTTTGGCAGAGGCCTTCAACAAAACGATCATCAAAATTTTGACCAAGTTGACCTCAACCAGCAAACGCGACTGGAACGAGAAACTTGGCGAAAGTTTGTGGGCGTATCGCACCACGGTTCGCACGCCGACTGGCCATACGCCCTACTCCTTGGTATACGGCTGTGAGGCCGTATTGCCATTAGAGATTCAGATCCCATCCCTCCGCGTCGCTTTGGCAGCAGGGATGACGGTGGAAGACAATCACCGACAACGACTCGCTGAGCTCGAGGCGTTGGATGACAAGCGGCTAGAAGCTCAACAGCATATTGAGTTCTACCAAGCCCGGATGGCGAAGGCTTTCGACAAGAAAGTCAGGCGCTGAGCCTTCAAGGAAGGAGAGCTGGTGTTGGCCGTTCGACGACCAATGATTCTCACCTCCAAGAAGAAAGGCAAATTTCAATCCAAATGGGAGGGTCCATTCGTAATAGAAACAGTCTATTCGAATGGGGCCTACCGCCTCGTCAAGCCCAATGGCGACAAGATCATGATGCCCATCAACGGCAAATACTTGAAGAAGTACTATCCTTAGTTCTTCTTCACCAACTCCCACAAGTACATGAGTATAAACTGGTTCTCAAACCCTCCAACTGGTATACGAGGCTAAACTGTCCCTACTCTACCCATTATGGCGAAAGCCTCTGGAGGAATTCAATTCGCCTATCCTCTCCAACGAGATGGCGGATCCACTAAAGTCGTTCATACCACGACAAACCAATTCATTTCGCCTATCCTCTCAACGAGATGGCGAATCCACCAAAGTCGTTCATATCACGACAAACCAAATCAACTCGCCAATCCTCTTCCAGAGGATGGTGGGTCCCCAAAGTCGTTCCAATCACGACATTCCCTGTCACGTTAACATTAAACCTCTGACACAATCTACTTACCAATCCTCTTCATAAGGATGGTAGGTCCCCCATAGTCATTCCAATCGTGACAAAACCCCCATCAGGTTAATGATCACCTCTGATGATTGGCGCCGTTATTCCGACGAATAACATAGCCTAAGTAATAACCTACCACGCGACGTGTTATTACTTCTGTCAATAGTCACACTCCTACGTCCCTGAACTATTTGGCCTATTCCAGCTATCCTAACATTCTCGTAGGGTAACTGACGGGTAGCGGCCTACCACGCGAGGGCCCCTACAACGATCACACGTCATATTCTTACATCCCTGACGATTCGATCATCATCTGTCGTCGCCTATTCAGACGGTGACGACTGTTAAGAGCAATTCGGCAGACGGCATCTCTGCCGATTCCTCAAGCGATAACTTGCCGAGTGGCAAGTCGAAATTGAGTTCTTCAGTCGGCCACAGGAGCGAACAATTCTCCTCCGCTGCAGGCCGAGTGTTACTCTCTTAATCCCACTGGAGCTACAACGCGAAAATCGGAGTCAACCCGATCCCACGCTGTAAGCAACCGAGAGCAGAACAAGAGCCCAAAACGACTAAGTTCAGAACAGACAGTCAAGTGCTCAACAAATCCAACTCAAATGCCAGAACAACACAAACAGGAAGAAAAGGCAGAAAACTATGCATATGAAACGAAAATAAGTAAGAGCTTAAGGCCATTATGGGCCAAAGTTTGCACGCATAAGTTTTTCAAGTTACGGTGCTTGAAGCACCGACTAAGTTGACAAAACAACAAAAGAAAAGAGGAACAAAAGAACAGATTTAAGCAAGCAGAGCATTACAGAAATTTCAACAAGCTAAAGGACCCAATTTTGGCCTTGGCTTTCACGAGGGCCTTCTCACGATGGATCTTCGCCTTCTCCCTCTGCTGCTGCTGCCGCCTCGCCAAATCTGCTTCGCTGTCCTCCTCTTCCTGACGAAGGAGCTGCAGCGCCCTCTCCACCTTCCTGGCAGCCTCTCCGAGCTTCCCCGCCTTGCGCGAACGCTCCTGCAACTTCGCCTCGCCACGGAGAGTGCCGGCGTCCTCAAAGAAAGCCCGGTCCAGGTAGGCGTCCATCCGGTCCAGCACCGTTTGGTGCCGCTTTCGCAGACGTCGGAGCTCGGCCTCCTTCGCCAGGATCCGCTTCGTCCTTTCTTCACGCTCGAGCAGAAGGCGCAGGGAGATAGGCGGCGGCACGTTGGAAGGATCTTCGTGGACCGCCTCTTCGAGGCGATACATCCATTCCTCCACTCGATGGAGCTCCTGCTCGCAGTTGCGTGCGAGCGAGACATCGCCCGACCGGCGGATCTCCCTTAAGCCCGCTTCCATGAGGGGAAGCACATCATAGTACCGGCCGGCGCCCACCCCGACCTCAAGGGCCACCCCCCGTACCAAGTCCTCCAGCCGCACAAGGGGGACGAATGCTGGGTGAGCCAAGGGATCTGGAACGGAAGACCCTTGGGCTGAACCCACGGGAGAAGCCGGTGGGGCGTCAATATTAACCACGGTGGCGGAAGAGCCCACCTCTTCGAGCACACTATGTTCGGAGTCGGAGGCCATGGAGTGGAAGGGTTTGCGACGGTGATCTTTCGCCTCGCAGACTTTTCTCGAAAAAGAAGGAGCGTGGCTGAAGAAACGGCGAGTACGGGGAATATATCTGAAAATCTGACGGTCACGATCTGTCCCCTCGAACGATCGAGCGGTCCAGATGCCTCGCGGCGCTTCGGGCTCAACACCATTTAGAGCCCCGCTTCTCGAAACCCGAACTGACCGATCGGATGAAGCCCAAGAAGCAAGGCACCCTGTCACTTCGCCATTAATGGGCATTGACACGTCTTTAATTCCTTAGCTGGCAAGCATTTGGGCCCGCTGGAAGACGCGTGGCACGAGATTTCGCCTACAACCTAAACTCACCTTTTCGGGAGTCTCGCTTGCGTTCTAAATTCGCCAGCGACATCGGCACAAATCCGCCAATACTAGATATTCGCCCATGGTTTGAATTCGCCGAAGGATGAAGTTAACCTTCAAACGAACTCTCCGACGGTTCAATACGTCTCTCCCAGCGAATTCGCCATCCTCTGGGCTGAGCCATACTCAAGCTGAGTTTTCGCCCAAGTGTTGCAACCTGAAACCTCTGATATATTAAAGGGGTTATATCCAAAAGGAACATGACGAGGAAGAAGACAAACTGCATCAAATGCTTCTAGACAGTACATTTGAACAAAGTTATGTTTTTGCAAATCACGCAAGTCATAATATTACGTTCGAAGAAGCAAAACATGCACCCAGTGTTTAAGATAATACATTTGAACAGGTCATGACTTCACGAGTCATGGCATAGTTTCAAAATTAAGCAAGACGAATAAACAAGGTGTCTTAGGCACGAATACATGGTGGGGATCTCAATCAAACACACTGAAAGTGGAAATCTCTGCCTCGGCCAATGCCACCCGTCTCGCGTGGTCCTCTCGAGCCTTGTCCTCGGCCGCTTTCCTAATCCGCTCCTCGGAGTTCGACTTAGCGGCAGCATCTTGTTCCCGCAACACCAAGAGGCACTGAGTTGCCGCTTCAGCCTTCTCAAGGGCAATGACGACGTCGGTCTGGAGCTTCTCCAACCTCGCCTCCGCATGTCCCAGTTCGGTTCGCAGGCGAGCTATCGTGTGATTAAGGTCGATGACTTCCTCCTCTGACGAGCGATGGTGATCCACCCAGAAATTGGCGGTGTACTCCGAATCAGCGATCTCTTTGGAACGGATCTCCTGTTCATGGGCCTCCCTACGCTTGATGAAAGCCAGGCAAGACTCTATATAAACTTCAGGGCCTTCCCGCAGCAATGCCTCTAGCCCTGTCATACACGACTCCAGAAGATGAAGTTCTCGCATACAACGGGTGAAAAGCCAATTTTCGCCCGATCGTCGAATGTCTACCGCACGGTCCAGGAGAGATTGCTTGAAACTGGCAAAACTACCCAAGCCGAGATCGACAAGAGAAATTACCTGTCTCACGGCGTTCTCGAACTCCTCGACGCGGGCCTGCCAAGACGAGGAGCCAGGGGGAGTAGGCTTTTTACCGGGGGCGAGCATTGCGATTGGGGGAACCTCGAGACAAGGTTCCATTCCTGGTTGCGGAGCAGAACCCTGGGCAGGAGGAGCCTCCGGGCTCTCGGGCTCATCATCGGATATCAAGATAGGTTCCGCCTCGTGCTCCTCAAGAAGTGGTGCATCATCATGGGCTGAGAAGCACAGTGAGGGCATGGAAGAGGGATCTAAGCAAGAGATACCTATCCATGTCTAAACAGGGTTTGAACTGGGAACATACCTTCGGCAGCGGCTGCTCCGGCCGCACCCGAGGAAGATGCCTCCTTCCTCTTCTTGGAAGTAACCCTCTTCGTCTTCGGTGCCATCTGGGAGACACAAGGCAATCAGGATCTCTTCTGAGAGGAACGATGAGAAAGCCTTGGGTTTTTTTTCTTGACGAAGGGAAAAGGTACTAAAATACCCCGACCCTAGGCGGTTATATGCGGTTCGATTGGACCCTTCAGTCCCGAACAGTTAAGGGAGAAGCCGAATATCCCACATCCTATATGAATGATTGAGATTCGGTAATTTCGGAGCATGATCTCTAACCAACGGCCCAGATCGGGCGTGAAGGACGAAGAGACCCATCACACTGCAATTAAGGCAAGACGGCGCACCCACGTCTCTGTGACTGACGTGCACGAGGGCGGACACACGACCCGCTAAAAGCGGAGTCCACCTGTATCTGGAATCGCCGCTAACAGAACAACTGCGAATTCATCAATTTGTAAGATTCGCCAGCAGACGAAACGGGCCTGTATCTGGAATCTGCCAAGGGAAATTTCCCTCAACTTAACATCAACTAGTGCATTAAAATATCTATACTAAATATAGTATGCACACAAGCCGTGATCGCCAGAAGCAAAGGGATAATTTCATTCATGAAAAAGAAGTCCTGTTACAGCAAAAAAAATTAAAGGCGAATTACAAGGATTTCAACCGCAGTTCCGCCTCACGAACTTTTTCAGCATGGCGGAGCTCAAGCCTCCTTAAGACCTCTCGGCGAATCTCTTCCTCAGTGCACGAGATCAAGTCTTGAATGGCCACCTTGACATCCTTGAGGGCTCGAGCCTTCTCCCCAACCGAGTCAGTAGTCAACTGCCGACGGGACTCAACGCCCTCCAACTCCTTTGCCACTTGATCAAGGGCCTCCCCTTGAACAGCCAGAGAGGCCTGCGCGTCAGCTATGACCTGTTTCAGCCTCTCCACTTCGAAGGAAAGTCGGGAGAACCGGCTATCAACCGTCTCTTGCTCGCGAGCCACCCGCGCATCCTCGGCCTGGGCCTGCTCCAGCTCCGCTGACAACTTTAACTCCAGCGTCAGATTCTCGTTCAGGCGGCGATCCCGATCTGCCAGGGTTACTCGAACTTCGCGAGAGGCGAGATCAAAGAGGTTGGAACTCTCCGCACGAGCAGTGAGCAGCTGCTGAACTGCCACCTCCACTTCATGCAGGCGCTGAAAGTAAGGCCTCGCCGCAATGGTGCCGAGCCTCTTACGCAAGAAGGACGCGTCGTCCTCGAGAACTTCCTTGAATTCCTCGAAGGGACAATTCCCCTCCAAGACCTACCGGGTGCAGTGGGCCAGAGTGTCTTCGAAGTTGGCCACAGCTCGCGCCACCTGCTTCTTTCGCCAGCATTCCATAGGAGAGAGAGAGGCATCTTCGACAGAGGATGAAGCCACAGTCGGAGTACCGGTAGTCACGATCGCAGAAGCGACGACCGGCGCTGCCGGAGCCGGAACAATCGCTGGCGCCGCCAGAATGGCAGTGGCAGAGTCACAGGTCACCAACGCCGGTGAGGAAGTGACCGTCAGCCCAACGGGAATTCCCCCTTGAGCAGGAGACTCTCGCGCTGAGCGCTCACCCCCGACC
>BQKN01048201.1:6847-21495 GCA_022839385.1 Asparagus kiusianus | reverse complement strand
ATTCCCACTTGGTCAAACCTTTAAACAGTTAGGACCAAAGCCAAAATCCCCTCTCGATTCCTTCCACGAACGAGAGGTCTACAAATTGAACGATCAAACCTTTAAACAGTTAGGATCGTACCAAACTCCCACCTGGTCAAACCTTACTACAGTTAGGACCAAAACCAAAATCCTCTCTCGATTCTTTCCATGAACGAGAGGTCCACACATTGAGCGATCAAACCTTTAAACAGTTAGGATCATATCAAATTCCCACTTGGTCAAACCTTTAAACAGTTAGGACCAAAGCCAAAATCCCCTCTCGATTCGTTCCATGAACGAGAGGTCCACAAATCGAGTGATCAAACCTTCCTACAGTGAGGATCACCTCGAAACTCCCACTTGGTCAAACCTTACTACAGTTAGGACCACAACCAAATCTCCTTTCGATTCATTTTGCGAACGAAAGGTCCACTTTTGAATTGGATAATCAAACCTTATGACAGTTAGGATTATTCAAGACAATCCAGATTCTCTGAGTGGAGATCCCACTTCGAGTTTCCTTTACATCAGGAGATAGAATATAAAATTCTTACTCTCCGATTTTGGGTTCATCTCTACCAACAAACAAGAGATCAGGAGATAGAATATAAAATTCTTCCTCTCCGATTTCGGGTTCATCTCTACCAACAAACAAGAGACCAGGAGATAGAATATAAAATTCTTCCTCTCCAATTCTGGGTTCATCTCTACCAACAAAAAAGAGACCAAAACACTCCGATGAGTATATGAGTATAAACTGCTTCTCCAAATTTCAACGGCAGTTCTAATTCAAGACTTCGACAACGGTCACGCGATAAACGCAGCACCGGGGAAATCTTAGCTGTTCTACAAAGCACTGAATAGACTAGGAGATGGAGAAGTCAAGAATTGAAGCCATTCACAGATCATTCTATGCAACTTCCTCAACAAAGCATTGAAGAAATTGCAAGAAAAGCTTATCATATCCAAAGTGTCCCAGACTCTTCTCTGAGAATGTTGAGTCTGAGATACTTTGGAGGGGGTATCTGTAGGCGTTAAAAATTGCTCACAGACATCCTAATACCAGTCAAAACAACATGGAAGAACAATTTACACGTCGTCAAACAACACATGGTGGCGCGACAGGACATAGTGCCGCGGCTAAGGCGCGACAACCTATGGTGCCACGGCTAAGGCGCGGCAACCAGTGGTGCCGCGGCTAAGGCGCGGCAGCCTGTAGTGTCGCGGCGTAGGCGCTACAACCTAGGGTGTCGCGGCTATTTTAAAGGAATGTTGTGGCGGTTACAAGGCAGTTATACGATGGTTTCTAAAGTCCACGTGGCGACATATCAGAAATAGAACGTGTACTGACGTGGAAAGGCAGTTAAACCACGAAAAAGGCGGTTGAAGGTCGTGGGAGAGCGGTTTCAAGCACGATAAAACATGCTGGTAACTGCCTCTTTGGCCGCGGCAGTCTCTACTGCCGCGCCAATAGCCGCGGCAGTGTAGACTGCAGCGGCCAAAGAGAAAACACTTGGTCTGTTATATTGTCCCAGGTTCGCTGTGGTGTACTTCTACCCCTATAAATACCTCCCTAAACACGAAATGAGGAGAGAGAGCATATTGGGGCAGAGAGACTTAAGCTTTTGGTGAATTTGAGCAAGAGAGAGAGTCTTCGTTCTTCACAAACATCCTCAAGAAGCTTTTGGCGATTCCTAGAGATCTAAGCTCTGACTTGATCTTTAGAAGAGTGAACATCTTACATCGATAAGATATTCGCTTCAAATTCTTACTTCGATAAACGAAGGAAGAATCCCCAAAACCTTCACGATTCAATCAGAATCTGTGAATCGGTGGTCCACGGGCTAACGCACCCCCAGCACAGGCAAAGATCCCACGCAAGCAGCGATCCAAATAACGATCCTGCGTTTGTTTCTAAAAAGTTGTAATTTTCCTTTTGTTGTGTAAAAGAGATCCTATAAAAAGGCTATTTCTTTTGAATTTGTTGTAATCGACTGAAGGTACAATGAATTCCATGACAAAACCAACTTTTAACGAAAACAACTGTCTCGCTGAGCGAGATAGCAAATTTACTGTCTCGCGGGCCAAGACAGCAAACACTGTCTCGCCCAGCGAGACAGTAAACACTGTCTCGCCGTACTAATTTCTGTAGTTATTGAGTTTTTGCAGTTACAGACCCCTGAGGCTATAAATACCCCCCTAGGGTCACTTCTGACGAAGATAGAGCATTTGTTAGAGCATTCCAGAGCAGAGAGAGCAGAGATCTAAGTTCTTGGAGCAATCCCTTGACATTCAGGCTTTGACTTGATTTCAAGAAGAACGACTATCTTACTTCGATAAGATATCGTTTCAAATTCTCACTTCGATAAACGAAGTTAGAATCATAAGCCCCCCTCTTCACGATCTGTGATTCGGTGGTCCACGAACCAAAGCGTTCCCGGCACAGGCAAAGAACCCACAAAAGCAGTGATCCAAACAGCGATCCTGTGTTTATTTTCTCAAGAGTTGTAATTTTCACTTTGTTGTGTAAAAGAAGTCTTATAAAAAGACTATTTCTTTGAATTTTATTGTAATCGACTGAAGAGACAATAAATTCGACAACAAACTCAACTTTTGCTGAAAATAAACTGGCGACCACAGTGGGAGCCAGCGGCCTCACTGCCGAGGCCACAGTGTCGCAGCCGATAAAGATCATCGTCAGCGAAGAGATCGAATACGAATTTGATCAGGCGAAATTCGAGGAATACTTATCATCCTCGTCTTCAAGATCTTCCTCCCCGCGCAAATGCAGGAGGACTTCCTCTTCCAGGAAAACCTTTAAGTCTGCAGTGCCAATGAAAGCTGCAGGTGAAGATTCTCACCCGACCGTTGCTAAGGAAACTATCCGCAACATTTCTGCTCTAAGCAACTCCGTACCAGTTAAGGAGTCAATGAATTGCTCACCGGTGCTGACGAAGAGGGCTCGTCAGAGACAACGCCAGCGCTGTGCTCGACAATTGGCTAAGGCCATGCAACAAACCGACGGGGTCCACTATTATGCGGACCTAGAGTCGAGAAAACAGAAAATGACTCAATTGCCTCAGCGGCAAGATAATCATATTTCTGCAAAGCTTACGACAGAGGAATGGACCCTCGTCAAAAGGGCTCGTTCAACCCTGAAGGAACGGATACAAAGGCGCAAGGAGAAGGCCGCCCACGCTCGTGCTCTCCGCCAACAAGCGCAAAGAATTAAGAAGGAGGTGGTGTCTGAAAAGCCACCAAAAAGCCGTAAAGTTTGGATGCCGAAGGCGCCACAAACATCAGTTCCGGGCCCGTCTACTCCATCACCATTGAAATCCTGGGTTAGCCCAGATTTATCTAAGTTCAAGGTCACCATGGCAGATCGCCTTGGTCCCTCGGTCGACGATCGAGGCAAAAATCTAGTCAGAGAAAACCCAAGTTCGGCAAACAAACCCTTGGTAGTTTCTTATGCAGGGGGTCGTAAACACCCTCCTGCCAGAATTACTCCAGTCCAAAATGAGAGAGTATCAATTCATTCTCGTCTAGGACCCATGAAGACTCCACACCCGCAAGGGGGTGTGTTTAAAAATTTAACCTTGGATCGCCCAGAAGCGACGACTAGTCGTCCTATGCATGTTAACAAGGTTCATAAACCAAAGATAGGTTGCTCAAATCACGGTAGTAAGGAGCTGTACTATCAAAACAATAACTCGAGAAAACGGAATGTCCGAGAAGATGAATCGCACTGCGCATGCGAGAGACTCATCAAGGCAGTATTGACAGAATGCAGTTGCTCGCAAACTAAAGCAAAACGAGTTTCCGTATTCCAAAGACTTTCGACCAAAGCGTCAAAATTCAAAGTGAGACGTTTCAACCAGAGGAAGCCTGCAGTGTGGCGAGATGAGTTCCCTGAGGTCACCATTAACATGACCGGCATAGGAAAACAGTAGTTGGTCAACCCTGACCCCGATTTCTCTTCAGAAGGAAGAGTTGAGCGGGGTCTTTCTCAAAGAATGGAGCGGTTACGACGGAGGGCCAACCGACGCCGAGACTACAAAAGGATGCACGAAGGTTTATCGTCAGAAGACGAGCTGTCAGATACTTGTTCCGCTATCGCTTCAGACGATCCGCATCCAGTGTAGGGCGAGCGAGAGAATCATTCGCCATCATGCCAGACCAGTTAGCTCAGATACTGCAAGAAGCGTTGGCCAAACAACGCGAGGAGATCAGAGCTGAAATCAAAACGGAGATGGAGTTGACAATGCAGCATGTAGGAGATTTGCAAGCTCAACAAAGTCAACCGGAATCGAGCCAAAAGGCAGAATCCAGCAAATGCAATGCCAGACCTGTACATACAGTTGCGGATGATGATAAAGAAGATGAGACTATCTTTGATGATCCTCTTACGGACAAAGATAATTCTGGAAGTGGTCCGGTCAAATCGGCTACTCAGCCTCTTCAAACTCATCTGAAGAAGACTGATGAGGAAGACAAGAAGATGCAGGACCTCGAAAGCAAAGTCAACGCTCTTATGACGGCCCAAGAAGTGAAGAAAACGGGCATTCCATACCCGTACCCAAGGGAGTGGGATCTGATTCCTTATCCCCCAAAATTTAATTTGATTAACTTTACTCCTTTTGATGGCAGGGGTTCACCAACTCAGCACTTGATTTATTTCAAGTCGCATCTCGGCGCAATATCAGGAAATGAGGCCCTGATGGTTCGGTCATTCGTAGGAACCCTCCGCGGGCCTGCCTTCAATTGGTACCGACGCCTGAAACCCGGAAGCATCACTAGCTGGGGAGATATGGAAGAACTGTTCCTCACCAATTTCTTCGACGACGACACGGAGGTCTCTATTGGCACGTTGTTGGACGAGAAGCAGAAGAATGAGGAGTCGGTTGACGTGTTTGTCAAACGATTCCGGAACAAAGTAGTAAACTACAGAGATCCACTCACCGAAGAATTCATCCTACAGACATGTCATAACAACCTGTCTTTGGATGTATTAGAGGTTATGGGAGTTGTACCCTCTAAAACCTGGAAAGAATTAAAAGTTAGAGGTGAGCAAGCTAAACGATTTCTCAAGAGAAGGAACTTAGAGAGAGGTCAGCCACCAGCTAACAATCAAAACCAGAAACAGAACTTCAATCCTCGAGGCAGAGGAAGAGGGTCGGGAGCCGCTGTCGACGCTCATCAAACGTCACAACAGCCGCCGCAACAACAACCGCAGCAGTCGTCATTCCAGTTGGCGCCTAATCAAAATCAACAGCCTCAGAAGCAGTTTAAGCCCTCTAAGCCCAGATTCCCAAAGGAGTATTCATTTAAAGATGATGAAGTGCCGGTCATCTTCAAATACCTACTGGATAATAATAAGATCAAGCTTCCGCCAGTCACAAACCAAGAAGAAGCGAAGAAGACCAATGACCCAAAATACTGTGCGTATCACAGGAGGGTCCACCATCCCACTAAGGCGTGTTATGTCTTGAAAGACAAAATACAAACCTTAATCGATGTTGGTATTGTGACCCCGAAGCCAAAGGAGAAGAAGGTGGGTGCAAACGCAGTCTCCATTAGCTTCGGATCGGTTCCTTTGTCCTGGTTTCAAGCCGAGCCAGTGTCGAAGGTCAAAATGCAAACCATCAACGATGACCCTCATGGACAGCGCCAAAAAGGACTAGTGTCACACACGACCCCTAACGGCAAAATCCTTTGGGTTCATCCGGATTTGCTTGAAGATGAACAGTGGACGACATCCACATCGAAGAAGAAATCAAAAGGTAAAGGAAAGGAGAAGTCCTGTTACGGAGCCTCGGCGATTCCGGAGAAAGATGACGAGGAGATAGCAGCTCTGCTACTTTCTGATGAAGAGCAGGAGGTTTTCGCTACTAGAGGTGGAAACGAATACCACTACAAGTATCCTGAAACCTCTAATCCAAACGCCAAAACTCTTTCAGAACTGGGGGTAGTTGCAACTCCTCCCGCGCCTATTGAGAAACCTCAGAAGGTTGTTAAACAGAAAGAGAAAGAACCTCAACCCAAAGAGGTTCAACTTCCGAAGCAGCCTCGTTTCAATCGACCTATTGGACGAGACAAACCGGAAAGTTCAAATACTCCGTTCCGCTTCGACGTCATGACTCAATTAGCTAATATCCCAGCAAGGATCACGCTATATGAGTTGCTTCGCCTTTTGAAAGAAACCAGGGAAACTTTACAAGAAGCCTTGGCTGATTCTGAGGTGTTCCTTACTCAGATCAAGCCAACTCCTGAAGAGCCAAATTCATCAGTGCAGCACTGCAATCTAGTAGCCACCAGATTTCCTTGCATAGCTTTCACAAAAGAAGATATGCAGGTCAGGAATTCAAAGCATGATAGACCGTTATATTTTACGGGATATATCGGTTCAAGCATGGTTAACTGGATTCAAGTCGATCCGGGTTCCGCTGTTAGCATCATGCCACTTCGGTTGATGTACCACCTCGGAATTCCCGCCAGCAAGTTAGCCTCCATAGGAACGGTCATCTACGGGTTCAATACTAGTGGATCAAGACCGTTGGGAAAAATCCGGGTGAAGTGTCAACTCGGAGATTTGAAGTCTGAAGTCACTTGCTACGTGATCGATGCAGAAACTTCCTATAACTTACTATTGGGTCGCCCATGGATCCACGGTAATCTTATAGTTCCCTCTACCCTCCATCAGTGTTTGAAGTATGTCGACACTAATGAGGAGGTCAAGACGGTGGTCGCGGATAAGCAACCATTCAAGGGGTTAGAAAACTATTTTACTGACTCCCTTTTGTATGGTGCTGAGTCCGATACTGAACCATTGGCCCATGGCACGGACAGCGGTGAAGAAGCTGATACCGAAGCCGGGCTCGATTATAGTGAAGGTCTTGTACTAAACGACATTGAACCTCTTGTAATCGATCTTGACGGTGATGAATCGTCGGACGAAAGTTGTAACTGCAACTTGCCGACGAAATAATAAAGGATGATTTAGAGTACTCGCCTTGTCTTGATAATGTAATGCAGGAATTGTATGATAATCCTAATCTACACATGCCACTTCGCTCGTCTTGCACGACGATGAAGTTGTTTTCAGCAAAAGTTGTTTTCATCGTAGATTCCATTAATCTTCTTTCGATTACAGAAAAATTACAATGAAAATAAGAAAAATTACAACTCTTGAAGAAAATAACACAGAAATTGTTTATCAACTCCTGTTTTGTGGGACTTTGCCTGTGTCGGGAGTGCTTTGGCTCGTGGACCACCGATTCGAAGATCGTAAGGTTGTTTTGATATCCTTCCTTCGTTTATCGAAGTATGGATTTGAAGCGAGTATCTTATCGATGTAAGATATTCACTCTTCCAAAGATCAAGTCTGAGCTAGATCTCTAGGAATCACCAAATGATACTAGTCAAAGGGTGAAAATGATTTCTCTCTTTCTCAAAATCTCCAAAAGTTTAAGTCTCTTCTGCTCCAATCTGCTCTTTTTTTGCTTTATTCCGTGTATAGGAGGGTATTTATAGGGGTAGAAGTGCACCACAGCGAATATAAGGCAAAATAACTGCCTAAGTGTTCACTCTTTGGCCGCTGCAGTCTACACTGCCGCGGCTATTGGCGCGGCAGTATAGACTACCGCGGCCGAAGAGGTAGTTACCAGCACGTTCCATCGTGCTTGAAACCGCTCTCCCACGATCTTTAACCACTTTTTACGTGGTTTAACGGCTTTTCCACGTCAGCACACATTCTATTTCTGATATATCGCCACGTGGACTTCAGAAACCATCGTATAACTGCCTCGTAACCGCCACAGAACCCCTCTACAGTAGCCGCGGCAAGGTTGACTGCCGCGCTGTAGCCGCGGCACCATATGCTGCCGCGCTACAACCGCGGCACCACAAGTCGCCGCGCCTTAGCCGCGGCGCCATCAGTTGCCGCGCTTCAGCCGCGACACCATGGGCCATGTGCACATGTCGTTTTGTTGAGTTGTTTCTTTTAAATGATCTCTTCTGGTATTTGGATGTCTGTGAGCATTTTTTTGACGCCTACAGATACCCCCTCCAAAGTATCTCAGACTCAGTATTTTCAGAGAAGAGTCTGGGACACTTTGGATATGATAAGCTTTTCTTGCAATTTCTTCAGTGCTTTGTTGAGGAAGTTGCATAGAATGGTCTGCGGATGGCTTCACTTCTTGACTTCTCCATTTCCTAGTCTATTCAGCGCTTTGTAGAATAGCTAAGAATTCCCCGGTGCTGCGTTATCGCGTAGCCGTTGTCGAAGTCTTGAATTGAAACCGTTGTTGAGAATTGGAGAAACAGTTTATACTCATATACTCTATTGGAGTGTTCAGGTATGTATTATAAAATACAGAGGGAGATGTATGTATTTAGATACCCCAGAGATCGTTATGTATGCGTGACAGAGTGAATCATGACGTCAGCTGCCGCGACAACATAAACTGCCGCGCTCGAGCGCGACAGTGTTGAGTGCCGCGTTCGAGCGCGACAGCATCTAGTGCCGCGCACCGCTCGGCCAGTTGGGTTATAAGACCGAGGTTTGGGCCTTTTTCGGGTCATTTTCCCCGCTTCTCTGAGTTTGAAACTTCCCCTAAAACCCTATAAAGGGATTTTTCTGGCTTTTCCCCTTTCCACCTCCTCATATTTGGGTGTATTTAGGGTTTTAAGATCTAGGGTTTTGAGATCTATCTGATTCAGAGCTTTTTTCTCCAACCGAAACTTGATTTCGTTCATCCCCAGGTAAAACCACATTCATATGTTGTGTTTTAGGGTTTGATTTCGTTCTTTTGTTTGGGATCTCACGAAAACCCTAATTTCTCCTTGCTTTCAGATTGTTTTCATCATGTCGCCAAAGAAAACTCGTGCTCCGAAGGGTAAGTCGACGACACCAGCACCTGAGGAGGTTGAGGCTGCTGTTCCTTCCTTTGGGGGTGAGTTTTCAACGTTTCCCCCTTTCAAAATCACTGTTTTCTGTCTGTATGTCCTCGTTTGCCTCCTTTGAGGGGTATCCGGGAAGAGTTGACATCCTCCATCGAGAGGATTGACGCTACAATATACATATCTTGCTCGATCAAGATAGGTATCTCAGCCAAAAGTATGAACCTGGCTCGAACAGTCGTTCTTTTCGAAGCCAGATTCGTCGTCAGTTACCGCGGCAGCTCGTACTGCCGCGGCTGAGCGCGGCAGTGTATGCTGCCGCGGTAACGTTTGGCAGTAATCACCGCTTCAGCCGCTTAGCCATTTAGCCTTCGTTATTCAACTGTCTTCGACTTTTCTTCCTGCAGTCCCTTTCCCTTCTGCAACCTTCTCTAATAGAGAAGATCCTGGACAGAGTGGTACCCTTCACGCTTCTTTCAAAGGCGAGTTCTTGGTTAGAGAGGCCCGTCAGTTTAATGAAGATCATGATGATAACATTCCCGAATTGATCCGTGAAGGAAGTCGTCGCACTCTGCATGCTTTGTTGACCGACTCACCTTTAACTCCCATTCTAACTTCTACCGAACCGTTAAAGAAGCCTGATTATTTGTTCGGAGATTCGGTAGAAGATCCAGACAGCCTTTGCCGTGGCCCCGAAATCTGGTTGAATGAACACGAAGGTGCTTTTTTATTCCTTCCTCCGTTCCCTCGACAATGTTCACTTTTGCAATTAAGGAATTTGGCTGTTCAGAGAAAAATGACGTGGCATCTGACAGAAGACCATGATCACGTCCATTGTGGATTCATTGGTAGAGATATTAGCGCTCCTGGTTCCCTCAGTAGGCATAACATTCGTGGTCTCCACCCAGGAGTACTCGGACCAGATAGCGGACCCCAGAACGAACTGATGACCAAGGCCAATACAGTAAAGAATAGGCTCGCTCGGATTGGCCGAGAACTTCCCATTCCAAGATTCAGGTGTTATGGTTGGGCTCACTCTCTTAAGGATAGATGGTGGGCTAGGATGACTGACTACGTACTCAATCGTTGGGATCAAGAGTTAAAGAACTTGGGATTACACGTTCCGATTCGAGCCAGCATGTATGGTCTCCCAGTGAGTGTAGATCACTTTCTTGCCTTATTTGAATCTTATATTCCGGAAACCAATACTTTTCTTACCAAGTATGGGGAGTTAGGGTTTCCGCTCCATGAAATGATGAAAGTATCCGGATTACCATTGGGGAATACCCCTTATCAAGAATATTTTCCCAACAATCGTCGGCTCATGGCGATGAAGAAGGCTGGCTCTCCTGCTTATGACATCCTTTGGGAGTTGACTTGTCACTATCAAATAGCAATAGCCAAAATTGAAGTAAAGAGTAAGAAAGCAGCTCGGGTCAGTTTAAAACAGTTTGCCGACTACTTGTTTCAGAATCTCGAGAGTTCGACCGGTGAAGCTGTCTGTGAATCACCAATTTTGACTCCTTCTGAAGTTAATGGTCTGATTACGAAGATTAACGCTCAGTCTTATAGGACTGAGTCGTCTGAGGGTGGTTTTCTTAGAGGCACCAAATTCAGTACTTTCTTATGGCAATCCACGAAGAAAATGAAATCTGAGACTCTTCTTGCTGGATATCTAGCTATATGGTTAAAGAAATGTGTAGTGCCGCACCAATCTTCTGAAGCGCTTCCTCTTGAGGTTCTCTTTCCAGCCGTGCAATTAGCTGTTGGAGGTAGGTTATCTCTTCTCTCCGCCATGATTGCTGCCCTTCATAGCGGTTTACGTATCTTAGCTAACACTTTTACAAAAGTAAGTGCTGAGCCTTCAACCAAGATTCCTTTGTCGAGCGTTGAGTTACCATACACATATCTAATGACGTGGCTAGTTCTCCATCGATCGGACATGATGTCAGCACCTGACGTGTCTGATCCAGAAATCCCCTTACTGCAGCTTTTAGAAGGATGCAAGTGGTTATATCCCTCCCGATCGTGGACTGAACGAGTGAGGCAGTTCAAGAATGCCAAGTGCTGGGAGTTCTATAAATGTTTCCCTCGATTTTCTGGCGCATATAATGATACACTCGTTGATGAGGAAATACCTGGGGTCAACAGGACTTCTCTCGACATGGGTAGCTTTCATTGGCTTATGAATATTCGACCAGGTTATAATGTTTTCCGATCGAAGAACCTTTGTAGGATCGAGCCTTATTTTCCTTGTCGTTTTGCACGACAATTTGGTTATGATCAACTTTATGTTGGGAATTCCAATAAGTGGTTGATCACCTGCGGAGGCCTCATTGACGGAGTACGAGCTTGGTTCTGGAATGTTGCTGGATGTACAGGGGCTCAATTTAGTTTGCCTGTTGCTGAGCCTGATATTCTTCTAACTTTTCTCTATTGTCGATGGGTTTTAGCCGCCAATGCTCTTGTCCCGAAGAAAAAGATTTCCCAATTAGAATCCGAAGCTATAGTTCGGAGAATTGTATCTGGAAAAGGAAAGGAGCCCGCTACGTCTTCCCGCAAAGGAAAACAAGCACTTGACTCCGAGGAAAGCGACGACTTCGACACCTCCAGTGAAGAGGATGATACGCGAAGCGGAGGAGAGGCCAACATTCCTTCTTCTCCTGTGGCTCACCGAACTCGTCAGGCATCTTCTCCCCATCGCCAAGTATTCCCTCACAAGGTGTACGAATGATGGAGAAGGACATTCCTTTGTCGTCTGCCAACAAGATGACTATTAGATGGCCCGTGGGGGAGGAAGAAACAGAAGAAGAAGAAGAACAAGTTGCTCCGCTCCTTAGTAGAAAGAGGTCTCGGCCTTCTGCTCCTTCTGAAGTTCAATCCCGTCCTGCTCAAGGAATTGAGCCACGAACCAAATTTCGCCATGAAGGTCCAGAAGTTTCTGGAGATATTCATTTGTCAAAGAGGATTAAGAAGGCTGCTCGTAGGCAACGTCGACTTTCTCCTTTACGTGAAGAAGAAATCTTCCAAGACCTTCCAGCTGATGAAGGAGGTAAACTCTCTTTGTCACTTCTTCCCTGTCATTTTATCTTTTGAAGTTAAAATTTATTCATTCTTTTCATTATTGCAGTTGAACCAGAAGAGGAAGGGGAAATTATGCCAGAGCCCTCTTCTCCAGGTTTGATGGACATTGATGAATCCGGCTTCACTCAACAAGTACACCAAGCAGTGAGTGAAGGACCCATCAATGTGGACGCTACCATTCCTCCGGTTATCGCACCGTCCTCTCCAACTACCGAGACAGGTACATGTGCTTCTTCATTTGGAGGATATTTTCAGAAAATAGATGAATCGGAACGTGTTCCTCTTCTACTAACTTGTGCGCTTTATCTTCTTTTAGTCAAACTAAAGGAGGTGAGTGTGAGTAGTAGCGCTGCTGAACCTATACCCGCTGTTGAAGGTAATCTTGGTTTTGTTTGTCTTGATTCCCTCATATTCCTTGCACATGTACTGACGGACCCTTCCGCTTAACAGACACGCCTGTCAACGAACCGAGAGACACGGAACTTACTCATGATATAAATATCGGAGATTTTGATGAACGTGATTTTGATCTTGATATTTCCGATGATGCACATCAGAAGATTTCCGATATATTGTCATCTCCGATTCTCTCCGCTACTGCAGGACCAACCACTCAAGTTGATTCAACTGAAGTAGGTACGTCGGAAGGTATGTACTCTCGGGCTTAAATTTTTAATTAAGTTGTATTTCCCATTTATTTATGACTGAAATGGGAATTTTAGACGTAGGACCAACAAATGAAGTTGATGCATCTACTATCCTTTGTGAATGTGATCAACCTGAAGGCTTGGGTTTTATACTTTTGGCAGACCCTCCAGCTGTAATTGAACCACCACCTACTGTTCTTCCAACTTCTGATGTTGTCGAAGCTGAACCCGTTATAACTTCCGATCCGACCTCGGCTGTTCATGAAATGGGAGGGTCGAAGGTTACCGTAGAAGAGCAACTTCTCGGGACTTCACCTCAACTTGGTATGTCTCGTCTTTGATGCATTTCGGAATCAAATCAGTAGAGTAGAATATTGATTCATCCCTTTCTCTTTTATAGAAATTGTCCCTCACGGAATTATAACTCCGGATCCTGAGTCATTAGGGGCTTCAGATGAACCAACATCTGAAGTGGTTGATCAACAGACGAGTGCCATTTCTGAGCAAGCCCCAGTTGTTATAGAACCCTCTGTAGTCTTGCCAAGCCAAGGTAACTCAGTCATGATATTCTTTAACGAACTTAATATGTTTCCGTTCGCTGTTATACGCAGGCTTGTATATCTTAAATTCTTTTCATCTATTCATTTTATAGCTCCTTTATCATTGTCTGATCGCATTCAAGCTTTACTGGCGGATGAAGATCCGGATCAAGCCGTTATTGGTGCTGACGTCCAAAGCTTTGTTACTTTCTTGAACATTGTGGTTGATCGGATTCTCCTTAAAGGTTCGTCCTTTGAACCTTTCAAGAAGTCTCTCGATCATCATGTATCCGGAATTAGAGCGCATGGATGCGTTGAATTATCAGACTCAATTGAAGCTTACTTGGTCGATCTTAGACAACATATCGAACGATTGCAGAGCTTTCGTGTTAGTGGTGCGTCTTCATATATTACTTCCCAGATAGACCTGAAATTGCAGGAGTGGCGTGATTCTCAAAAATCCGCTGAATCTGAACTTCAAATGCTGAGAACTCGCATTAATCAACTCCAGGTGAGTGCTACCACGAAGACGCAAATTAAGGCAGACTTGTATCGTGATTTGGAGTCACGTCGAGTAGAGGTGGCACAATTAGAGAAACAACTTGCTGCAGCTAAGGAAGCTTGTGAGACTTTGGAGTCAGATTTAGCGGAGGTAACTCGGGCTGAGGTGGACATACTCCGATAGCTGAATCTTCAGGATAAGATTTTCGCTGACAAGGAACAAGAGATGGCCAGGTTTCAAAGCATCGATGAAAGAAAATTTAAAGCTAATCTGATACCTGAGCTCGAACTGGCTTATGCTACAAAACTTTCCCAATTAGAAGATGAACTTCGCCATTACAAATTGTTGTAATTTTGAAAACATTTCTTTTTGTGCTGTTTTGTTTGAACTCTTTGATTAATATAGTGAACTTCCTTGCTCATTGATTATTCACTTTTGTTTGAAATGAATAACCATAATAATTGTAGGATTTTTGGCAAATCCTCAGCCATCAACGGATTTGATATGCCTTTACCGATTACCGTTTGAATCGGGCTAGTATGTGAATTATCTAAATCCGTTTCACATATAACGTTGAGCTAAAAGACTTAAATTCTTTTAGGCTTTAAACTACAGCATTGAATGTGTAGGCTACATGTGTTAGATGTAGACTTATCTCTAATAAGGGGTAGAGATAACATCCCCCATGTGTGAATGACATGGATTTTAAAGTGTAGATCGGTCCTGTTTTCTATGAAAACGAACTTGAGTTTGTGAAGAAAGAACTTGGATATTCCAGTTCAGAGTCTCTTGTTTGTTGGTAGAGAAAAACCCGGGATTGGAAAGGAATAAGTTCATATTCCATTTCCCCGTCTCTTGTTTGTTGGTAGAGATAAACCCAAAAATGGAGAGGGATAATTTCATATCCCAACTCCTGGTCTCTTGTTT
This sequence comes from Asparagus kiusianus, assembly GCA_022839385.1. NCBI lineage: Eukaryota > Viridiplantae > Streptophyta > Magnoliopsida > Asparagales > Asparagaceae > Asparagus > Asparagus kiusianus. Next base: position 6,877 of record BQKN01048201.1, on the reverse strand, counting down.
GTTGGTAGAGATAAACCCAGAAATGGAGAG
>BQKN01048193.1:0-10759 GCA_022839385.1 Asparagus kiusianus | reverse complement strand
CACGATTCACCTACATTCAATCCTTAACTCTGATATAGTCATGTGTCATACCAACCTAAATTAGTCAAAGTTAGCGATAAAAATTCTTAGAAAGTAAATTCAGGACATTAAAAATGTGGCAAGATCAAAATAAAGATAAACAAGTTTCAAGAAAGTAAATTGTACAATTTAGCTTAGCAAGACTTTGCAAAGCACACAGACCAGGTTAATTTAATTTACAATGGATTGCAACCGGTAAATATCATTCATAAAATGCAATACCAATTCATAATGACTAAATATGTAAAACTGACAATTCTTCACACTACAACTAAGCAATAAGCATACTAAGTAGAGATGTCCTTGTTTAGCTCAAGAAACATGAAGAATGTCAGATAGGGATATGCAAAGTTCTTGGAATAGAAAGTTACAATAATATGCATCTAAAATAATAAACATAAAAGATGTCCCATGGACTGAGAGTTACTGTCCATGGGAAATGCAAAGTTCTATTAAATTGAAGCAATAAAAAAAGAGATTCAAAAAAACAGTGGATAAGCTAAAGACCTTTTGTTGAAAAAACAGTGGATAAAAAAAGAGTTACTGTCTTTTTAATTTTTCAAGCTTTGGGAAGAAAACACAATGAGCCAAACCAATCACAGTGTGGCGACTCGAAAGAAAATAGAAATCATCCAAGGTTTCCATAAGCTATTGACCTTTTGTTGATAAACTAAAGACCAGCATGCTTAGCTTCAATATGAAATTCTATAGAGGACCATGCTAGCTATTAACAATAGAGCAAATTCTCATCAGATCTAATGATATGCATTAATTAGTTCGATAAGGTTCTGTGAAGCTTAAAATACTACTAATCATACTACTAATCTAAGATCATAGAAATTGATGGTTAGATTCAAGCTCAGCATGCCTCAAGGAGCACATGATATTGGTCTAATGTACAGCGAGGATTTCGTACAATGGACCACAAATCATAAATTTTTTTCTTTAATCAACTGAAACTATGGGGCACTTGCTAAAACCTAGATACTAATTAACATAAGAAGAATCCAACGATCATATATGTATCATTATATCTCACAAAGTTGTCATAACCTTCCAGTGTGTCCAAGGGGGAAGCATTGCTTCTTTTTTTTTTTTTGGTCAATGAAAAGGAATTTATTCATCATCCAAATGTGAGAAAATTAGCACATCAAGATTCTCAGCTTGAACTGAGAATACAAAAAATCTAATCTACTAATACATCACTCATACTCTAAAACTACAGAGAACAGATACATTCTCTGTCTTCAGCAGTGAATGGACCATTGAGAACAATAGTTAAGATGCTAAATTTTATCTCCTTAAGCACTTGATCAGCTGGTTTCAATGCCTGTCTGAAAATTCTGCCGTTCCTCTCATTCCAAATGTGATAGATTGTTGAGGTAAAAGCCAATTTCTTTAGCTTTTGTTTAAACCCTCTTCCCCTCAACCTGTGACAGAACCAATTCAACACTTGATTCCAGTTGTTCGATCTCTACCTGAACTGTAACCAAATCATAACCTTGGCCCAGATATCACTAGAATAAGAACATTCGAAAAAAAGATGGTCTCTGCATTCCAGACCAGAGCATAATACACATCTGTTTATGCTAACAACCCCCCTCCTGATCAGTCTGTCCTGAGTAAGCAAACGGTTTTGGATTGCTAACCAGCTAATAAAAGCATGTCTGGGGTAGTTTGAAGACTCCCATATTGTGCCATACCAAGGCACCAAATTAGATGTAGGGGAGAGTGCAGCATATAAGTCAGAAAGTTTAACTTTTGCATTTTTGTAACAATAAGAGATGGTCTGAATCAGATTATCAATTCCTCCAAAAAGCCCCTGAGCCTTGTCTCTGATCTTTAAGATCTGCCTCCACATCCACGAATCAGTTTTTTTAGCCTGAACATGCCAGACATCACAATTTTTCAGATACATGTCATGAATCCACTTAATCCACAGATTTTCCTTGTTAACATGTATGTTCCAGAGTAGCCTCAGGGAAGCATTGCTTCGTTCTGGTAGTAAGTAAGATGACATTTGGTTGGGAAAAAAGAGCAAGGGCTACTAGTTTGGCAAGCCAGGAGAGGAGGGGGGAAAAGGCACACAAAAACTTGCAAGGGAGAACACCGACACACTGATCTATTATATCTACAACCATCACATCAGAACCTCCATCCATGCTTTCGAGCACAGAAGGACCTCGCAAAAATCAGCATGAATGCAATCCCTCCAAAGTTGACGCAAATCTCGTATAAGAATCAATTTGCCAAATTCCCCAAATTGTTGCTCTCATGAAACAACTCTCCGGTTAAACATAACCTGAAAGAATCAGTCAACATTAAACAAAGGCAAACAAAATAATTCACCTCAGCAAGAATTGCAAGTTCAAATTGACATCACCACAGCACAAGAGGTCACAAAAAAGCTGCGCGTAATAAACTGTCGAAAATAAACATAACCAGGATCCGTGTATCATAACAATCACCAACCAAATGTATCTCATACAGCCTAAACACTTAGAAACAGGTAATCATCAACGATCCAGCGACTGCTACATAGTATCCCCTATCCACTTAGAAACAGGTAATCATCAATGATCTAGCGACTGCTACATTTTTTTTTGGTCAATGAGAATTTTATTCATTCAAACCAAAATTGAGAGTTATGTACATCATGATTCTCATAGTTGAGAAATCTAAAAACTAAAAAATCACTTACAGCCTAGGGATAACCCCACAAAAACAAGTCAAAATCTACAAAGAATTAATCCAACCCCTGTTTTCAGATTGGATAGGACTATTTAGGACTGGGATCAATATGTCCATCTTAATCTCATTTACTAGCTGTTCGAACCCTTTTGAACTCTGTGAGAAGATCCTGGCATTTCTCTCACACCATATTTTGTAAAGAGTAACCGAAAAAGCCATCCTTTTGATCCCCTTCTTGAATCCTCTGCCTCTCAAACAATTGTTGAACCAATCCAATAGGTAGCTCCAACTATAGGATCTCCATCTAAACTTGAGCCAACACATAATCCTGTTCCAAACATTCTGAGAATAAACACAGTCAAAAAACAGGTGATCACGATCTTCAGTACCTGCACCTAAACATAAATAGCAGCTATTTGATTGAATAATCCCCATCCTCAATAATCTATCTTGTGTCAATAGTCTGTTCTGAACAGCAAGCCAACAAATAAACGAGTGCTTGAGGTAGTTCATTTTCTCCCATACAGTGTTAAACCATGGGACTTGAGGAACAGTGGGAGATAAAGCTTCATACAGGGCAGAGGTTTTAACTTTTGAATTTTTGTAGCAAGAGCCAATGACTTGTTTCAAAATATCAATACCTCCAACTAAACCAGCAGCTCTATCTCTGGATTTTATTAGTTGTTTCCAAAGCCAAGAATCCCCAGATTTAGCATTAACAAGCCATATATCTCTATTCTTCAAATATTTTCCATGAATCCACTTAATCCAAAGGAGTTCCTTGTTCATATGGATGTACCATATATTCTTCAAAGCTGATGCAAGATTCCATAATCAAGCAGAAAAAATGCCTAGACCTCCAGATTTTTTATCACAACAAATTTTCCCCCAAGCTATTAATGATGGTTTTTGAGAATGATCAGTTCTTCCCCAAAGAAAGTCTCTGCATATGTCATCAATTTCCTGAAGCACACCAACAGGCAGGATGTAGCAGGAAGTCCAGTATATTTGAACACCTAAGATAACACTTTTGATAACTTGTAATTTTCCCGCATATGACAGATTTTTTGATTTGGACCATAACTGTATTTGATTGCTGATTTTATTAAGAAGAGGGCTGCAATCTAAGTATGATAATCTTTTGCAAACGAGAGGCATCCCCAAGTATCTAATAGGCAAGGAACCTTCAGCAATACCCAATAGCTCTTTAATAGAAACTTTTGTAGCTTCATTTACCCCACCAAAGAAAACATGACATTTATCTGAGTTTGGTTCCAGACCAGTAACAGAGCTAAATTCTTTCAAGCATTGTTTGAGTTTAAGAACTGAATTCAGATCACCCTTGCTAAATAATAACAAATCATCAGCGAAGACCAGGTGAGAAATCTTGAGTTTTTTGCACATTGGATGAAAATTGAACTGCCTATCATTTTTCAACAGGTCCAAGCTCCTTGAGAGATACTCCATACCAAGGATAAATAGGTATGGAGAAAGGGGATCCCCCTGCCTTAGGCCTCTTTTCCCTTTAAAATACCCATGAAGAGAGCCATTAAGGGAGATAGAATATGATGGAGAAGTGATACAGATCATTATCCAGTCCACCATTTTATTTGGAAACCGCAGACCCAGTAACATTTCTTTTATAAAGCACCAACTGATAGTATCAAAAGCTTTTTTGATATCTATGCTGAGCATAACTCTTGGGGATACTGATTTTCTGCCATAATTCTTGATCAACTCATAAGCAAGTAAAATGTTGTTGGTGATTTGCCTACCCTCAACAAATGCACTTTGAGCATCATTTACGATAGAACCCATAACTGTTCTGATCCTATTCGCTAGGATTTTTGATATGATTTTGTAAAGAACATTGCAACAAGAAATGGGTCTAAATTCTGAAGGAGAAGTAGGACATTTGATTTTAGGGATAAGTGAGATTGAAGTTGAGTTAACCATACCTAGCAACTTGCCAGTTCTGAAGAAATCCGCAATAGCTTGAGTAACTTCATCTCCAACTATACTCCATGAAGATTTGAAAAATGTAGCACTGAAACCATCTGGACCAGGAGCTTTATTATCTGGCATGGAAAAAATAGCATTTTTGATATCCTCTTTAGAAACTGAGGCAATCAGAGAACTGGCCTGAGAATCATCCAGACATGGTCCTGAGTGTATAATATTGATATTTGGAGAAGTAGTAACCACAGCAGTCCCCATCAGGTTTTTAAAATGAGAGATAAACTCCTTAATAATATCATCTCCCTCTGTTAGTCTCTGTCCCAAGTTATTGTAAAGAATCATAACTCTGTTATGATGCCTGTTAGCTTTTATCATTGAATGAAACAGTTCTGTGCATCTATCACCTTGTATACTCCAATCAGTTCTTGCTTTTTGCTTGTAGAAGGATAATTCACAATCCATTAAGGTATTGTATTTAGATATACAATCCTTTTCCTGTTTAATAAACTCAGGAGACATAGGATCAGTTAGTAAATTTTTTTGCACATCCTCCAGAGCTTGCTTTGCATGATAAACCTGTTCACTGATATTATAGAAAAATTTCTTATTTATATCCTTCAGTGCAATCTTCAAAGTTTTCAATTTTGAGCAAACTGAAAACATGGCACATCCTTTAATCCTTTGCTGCCAGATATTTGCTACTGTAGGGAGGAAACAAGCATGTTTTGTCCACATCTTAAAAAATTTGAAAGGTCTTTTGCCCTGAGAACTTTCTTCACTAACTCTGATGAGCCCAGGAGAATGATCTGAAATATTTGGTAATAAAAAATTCCACCTGGCTAGAATTGTAATTTTGAATCCATTTATCATTCATCAAAACTCTATCCAATCTACTCCAAATCCTTGACCCATGGTCCTGTTTGTTGTTCCAACTATAAAAACATCCAATGTTTTTCAAATGATCCAGTTGACAATCATTAATGAAGTTTCTGAAATCCTCAGTATCAGAATCATGAAGAATACTACCTCCAATTTTCTCTTCATTGCTAATAATAGCATTAAAGTCCCCAAATAATAGCCAAGGAGCATTTCCAACAGTTTGATGAATAGACTTTAATTCAGACCATAAATCTTTTCTTGCTTCCATTTGATTAAAACCATAGATAGATGAAATTACACAATCTAGTTTACCATCAAGAGATTTCACTGTGCAGGTGATACTTTGATCAGAAGAACTGATCAATTGTATATCCAACATATTAGGATTCCATAGAATAACAATTCTAGCTTTACCAGGACTCCTAACATTAGACAGCCAGTTCCAATCTTTAGCAATAAACCTGGTAGTTCTTGATAATAAGTAATCTTTAATCTTAGTTTCCAGCAAAGCTATAAAAGAGATATGATATTGCCACAAGTGTTGCTTAACAATTTTTTGCTTTGAGGGTCTATTCAGCCCCTCACATTCCAGAATGAAAGGTTCATCAGTTGAGATCACCCCCTCTATCAACTATAGAGGGATCCAAATCAAAATACTCAAGTTGAGAGAACTGATTAACTGGAGTATATTTTTTCCTCTGTTTATTACCTTGAACTAGAGACCAAGAGTTGTTAGATTGGGGAGAATGAAAAGTACCTTCAGAAACTGCCTGTTGTGCATGTGCACCATGCACCAGACTGTGCACTCCCCTTAAGCCAGAAAACTGTGGAATGTTTTCAATTCTGCATATTTGCACTTCTTGTTCATCATGATGAGTATTCTTAGGAGACAATCCTTTCTCTTTTATTTGCTTTTGATTCCTTTCATGCATTCCAGTATTCTGAGATTTTTGCACTGACAGGCTTATAGTGGAAGCATTCTCATCTGGCCTTTGTAATACAGTATTAAGTATATGCACTGAGTTATTTGGAAGATCAATGGAAGATGTTGTTTGAATATTTGGAATATTTTCCTTAATGCTAGAATCCTGCACAGAAACCTTATGAGTATTCTGGACTGTAGAATTATCAGTTTTAGGAACCCATCTCTGAACTCTTGTAGTTCTCTTGCAAAACAAGGTATCATGCCCTACTAATTTGCAATGATTACACCATCTAGGCTTTAGCTCATATAAGATCTTTTGATTAAAAGGTTTACCATCTGGGCCCTTTAATGTGATAAAATCTGGAAGAGGAGAAGGCATATCCACTTCAACAAGAACCCTAGCATAAGCTAATCTTTGCTTATTAGCTGTAAGTTTATCTGTGGTTGGACGACCTACAGCACTTGCAATTTTACTTATACTTTTAGTATTCCACAAGTTAAGTTTCAAAGCTGGTAGCTGAATCCAAACAGGGTATAAACAGCTATTTATTTTTTCATAGTCTTCACCAATTGACCAAGGCTTTAAAGAAAGAGGTCGAGATCCAAAAAACCAAGGGCCTTTTTCTAAGATATCACTCATCTCATCTTTGTTTTTAAACTTGAATAAGAAAATTCCAGGTTTTAGAAGGAAAACATCTGGACTGACAGAATTAGCCCAAACTTTCTTAACATAAGTCTCCATCGCCTTGAATCTGACATTCAATCCAAGAACCTGACCTACTAGAGAAAATTGCCACATAGAAATTCCTTCACTCCACTCTTCATCATTAAAAGAGACAATATCTTTTGTGTCAGGAGGTAAAAATTTCAACGGCAATCCACAGCATGTTCTTCTGTTGTCAACAAATAGACTTGACCAGCTCTTCTTTTCAGTGTTTTGAACAGGTTCAGATTTTTCAGATTCCTCAGGAAACAAACTTTTTTCTTCAATTTTATTCTTACCATGTGATCCCAAAGAAACAGACTCAGTGACTAAATTCAAAATCTTTGATTTGGCAGGATCAAGAACTGATTTCTCTTTCTGAAGGCTATTTTGTGGATCAATAGTTTCAGGTGAAATCATGACTGATTGCTGATAAGAAGATTCAAATTCTACTTTATCTGCCCAAGAAATCTTACCAGATCTGCTGGCTCCTGAATTCAAGAACGGAGATTGACTCTCTTGATCTCCAGTAGTCGCTTCATTGCAAGAAAGAGTTCTAGCTTGAAGAAACTGAGATCCAGACATCTGAGAAGCAACCTGATGATGAGGATCAACCAAAAAATCTCCAGATCTGAGAATTTTCTTCAAAGATTTCTTCATCTTCTCTCCTAGAGGACCTGTCGATCCCATGATCTCAGGGCCTAAGATTTCATCATCTTCTTCGGTTCTAGCAGCATCCTCCGAAGATTGAAAACTAGAAATTGAATCTCTTAATCCTATTCTGAATATTTTTTTCCCTGAATTTCTCTTTTTTTTGCCATTTTTTTCTAGGCGGGAGTGCAAGATAGCAAGGCAAAATTCGCCTGCTAACGTGCACCAAGGAAGAACCGCCCCATCACCTGTAAGGTTTGTTGTTGGGAAAGATGTTTGCCACAGTAGCGACTACTACATAGTATCCCCTTTCCACCCTTCCTCAACCAAAGCATAGTAATTTATTTCAGATTGCCCCCCACCTCGAAACTTTTACAACAAGACAACCAGACTTGAAAAGTAGAACCAAAGGCAAAGAGCTCCCGATCTTGCAAATTTTAAAAAGGTTTTATGAATTATTTTCTCTTCTATATCACACTAAAACCATTGATCCTCAAGTAAAACACAAACTTTGAATCTTCAGTCAAACTATAGCACGCCTATTGGGACCATATAGAAGATATTAGCTTAAAATAAACAAAGCTAGCGTTTGAAAAGATTACCCAACGGAAGCAGCGGTAAACTGAGGATTTGGGGAGAAAATGAGGAGGAACTTTGATTTAGGGTTTTTGATGGGATTCGGCGGTAAACTGGAGGATCGACGTTGGCGGCGAACTTCAGGGCTCGATGGCGGCAGAGAACTCTGACTGAGGCGGCGAACTCTGACGGAAGCGGCGAGTTCAAAAAACCCTAGGTCAGGGCTCGATGCAGGCTCGACGGTGGAGGCGAACTTCGACGGCAACGGCGAGAGAGAGAACGGTGGTAATTTCTGGTGTCTGATGAGAGAGAGCGAGAGAGAGAGAGCAAGAGAGAGAGAGAGAGAACGGGCGAGAGAGAAGCAAGGGAGAGAGAGAGAACGGTGGTTTTGTGGGGATTTTCTGAAATTCTTCTCTTTTTTGGCGAAAATATGGGGGGAAATTTCCCTCCATCAGGCGTTTTTGGCTAAATAAACTTGCCCCAACGGTTTAAACCGTTGGGGCAAGTGAAACCCGCCCCAACGGTTCTACACACCCGTTGGGGCTGGGCATCCTTTTACTAGTGATTGCATCCATTCTTAATTTGCACTCAAAGAAAAAATCACAACCATCAACTAGATAATTAATGGTTGTGATTATGTAGTGGTCCCTCCACTATTTTTTATATAGTGAAGAGGATCCGAATCCCTTTGTCGCACCCCGTATTATTAACTACAAGTTACCTGTCAGGATTGCTGATTTAGCTCTCTCTCGTCACCCCGGACAGATCTCCTCCTCCTACAGTTTGGACCTCCCACATACAATGCAAATCAGCTGCATAATTTCTAAATATCAGTACCGTAACCACAAGCTCCCCCTACCAAATTAAGCCTTAAAACCTCGGTCTAATTATACCTTAAACGGTCATTTATGTGCTTCTAAGTATCCCACCTGATCATGAATCTCATGATCAGAGCAAAGTACTATTTCTCATCAACCTGCACAAATTAAATCTCTACTAGCACTAGAACCAGAAACAAATGTTTAATTAATATGCAATCCACAATCTCTTAGCAGGAATAGAATACACATAATGCGCCAATCAGAAAAATCCAGTCTACACAACTCTACAAAGTTGTTTAACTTTTAGAAAGGCTGAACATGTAAATATTAAGAAAGGATGAACATGTTGCATGACTTAGAATCTTTCATATATTTTCATATTTTGCAGTAGAAATCAAGTTGCCAGGAAAAAACTAGCTACATGTGAAAAGATTATAAGGCCTGCTTCTTGAACGACTTGAAACTTTCATCGTCCAAAGTCATGAAGCTCTCTACGTAGGAGCTTACCCCGTAGAATCTGCTCTCCCCACTACTGAAGATCGTCGCTTCAACTCGCTCTTCCGCTGGGTTGTAGAACTGCAGCTTGCCGTCGGACCTCTCCAGCAGCGCTCTTCCGTCCTTCTCCACGTCGACGACGTGCAACTCATGAGGATAGCAGCAGCAGTCGATGCTGTACGCCTTCACCCACGACGCGCAGCTGCTGTCACGGCCCTCCTCCAGCAGCCACAGATTGACTCCCGATCGCCCCGAGCACTCCATGCACAGCGATCCGCCCAGCCGCGTCAGGCGAAAGAACCACGCCCGGTCGCGCGAGTCCCGTGAGAAGTGTGTTATGTCGGGCAGCGGTAGCGTCGACCATTCCTCCTTCTTGAGATCGAACCGGGCTATTACCTCGTCGCGCAGATTATCACCGACACCCAGCCGCCACGTAAAAATACATGGCAGGAAATGGGCGGCTTCGTCGACGACGGCCGAGTTGTCGTCATGAACCCAAAAGGGGGGGCCCTCCTTGATCTCCCTCCATCTCCCTGACCCCCCAAGTGTGAAGACCTCGCTTCTAACAGCTGGCCGGTACTGGAGACTGACGGAGAACAGGAGCACGCGGAGCACCTTGTATTCCCCTGTAGAAGGAAGGTAAGCGAATGCCACCACGCGGCCGCCGTCCACCGGAGTGCCGAGCCCTGAATATTTCCTCCTGGGCAGAATGATCTGCTCCCTGGTCGCAGGGTTTCGGACGAAGATGTCGTCGGAGCCGTACACGCAGACGAGGTCGAGGCAGGGGGAGAAGACGAGCCTCCTGTGGAACCGCGGCTGCGCTCTCGGTGAGTAGTAGTAGCCCGTGGTCTCGCGGTCCAGCAGGGTAGTTTTTCCCCCTCTCTTATTGTAGTCCAGCGCGTGGAAGTGGGTCCGGCGGTATCCCCGGCCGCCGTCGCTTTCGGAGGAGGTCGCTACGAGGAGGAGAGGGTTTTGTTCGGATCGGCGGCGGTGGGACGACCTGAAGGAGGGGCTGGAGAT
>BQKN01048192.1:0-14163 GCA_022839385.1 Asparagus kiusianus | reverse complement strand
TTTTTTTCCCCGCGGCGAGAACACTCGGCGACCGACGCGTCGTCGTAATAGGCCGATCATCCGCCGCGTCGGCCGGTCCTCGCCCAATTTCGAAGCTTCAGGCAAAGTATAGCACCTTACTGTAAAGTATAGCACCTTATGGCTGTTCGCGTGGAAAATCGTATTCTTCTTCATTGAGGATTCCATTACAAACTTTGAAAACAACTTTATGCGTTTTACAAATATCCGGTCTTTTTATAAGAGCCGGTTACAATGGAGATCGAAATAAAGAAAGAAACAAAAAAAAATTACAACTTTCCTTTGAACAGATCGCGAGCTCCTGTTTTGCGGTCGCTCGCTTTGTGGGGTCTTTTGCCTGCGCCGGGGTTGATTACCGTGGACCACCGCGCAATCTCGATCCGAACAGATCTACGTGGTGTGACGGGTATTATCCCACCAAGGAGATAATAGCCGTGAGGGATCGTTTCACCAAGGAAACGCTCGCTCAAATCTCGGGATCTAAGAACCAAGCTTAGATCCGGAGTGGAATGACGTAGATCTGGAAGTCCAAGCCTTCAAGCCTTCACAATCCGAGTTGAGGTCGCAATCCGGCAGAGTTTCGGCTCTTCAGAAGTTTCAGAAAAGTCCTCTCAAATGAACAAACACCTGGCCTATTTATAGGCACTCAGAACTGTGCATATGCACAGTTCTGAGCCTAGCCACCCCTAGGTGGCTCGGCCACCGAGCCACCCTGGGGTGGGGCGGGGGGGGGCGAGCCACCCCAGGTTCGCTCGGTTTCGGCCGAGTTCCCGGGTGTTGGTTCGTTTCGTCGTTTTCCGGTGTTTCTGGTTCTTCGTCGTTCGGATTTGATTCGGTTTCTGGAATCGACTCATTGACTTGATTCCAAATATGGCAGTTAATCCGTTTCTGAGTTCGAGTCCGGGATTGATCTTGATTCGATCGTTATATCACCGAGTTCGCTCTTGTTTAGATGACTCGGTGATTCCCCGAAACGTTGGTTTGATTCCACGTGCGAACGTGTTCCGTTGCCTGTATGCCTCGTCGTCTCGAACTCTCGTTGATTTGTTCGGGTCTTGATTCGATTGCCCAAATCTTCATTTGGCAGTAGATCCGCATCGGTGTTTGAGTTCAGGTCCGTTTTGTTGTTGGACGACTCGTTAACTTTCCGAACCGTTGGTTTGGTCCTGCACGCGAACGTATTCTGTTGTTTGCGTGCCTTGTCGCCTCGTCGCTCGATCGTCCGTTGATTTGTCGAATCACCGTGCCGAGCTAAGCTAAGGGACCTATAGGCAATTTTACACGCCTACAGATACCCCCTCCAAAATGTTCCAGCCTCATTCTTTTATAGCGGAGTCTGGAATATTTTGGATATGATTGTCCCTACCCTTTGTCGGTGTAAGGGGACCTGGAACGACTTTCGTTCTGTATTCCTTCGCTCCTTCAGGCTATTCGGTGCTTTGTCGAATGCTTGTAAGGATTCCGGTGCTGCATTTATTGTCTGACCGTCGTCGGAATTTGAACTTGAAGTCGATTCCTGATTTTCCAATTTTTAGCTTTTGTCGGTTGGTTCGATGTGCAACTTTCGTTCGATTGTCGACGTTGAGTTATTGAGTTATCCTTAAGAATATTTTTAGAAAAATATTCTCCAGGAACTTCTCAATAAAAAATAGGGAATAGTTTATACTCGTATACCTTATTGGAGTATTTCCGTGCTCAAAATAAGCTAAACCGGCTTGAAAATGAGCCAAAAAAGGCAGTAATTTGGCTCAAAAAATTTCTTCCGTTCCTTCCGAATATGCGGGAGAGACAGGAATAAACCAAGGATGGGACCCTCAGTTGTTTTGAAGTCGTTTCGATGCTTGATTCAACCCTATTTGGACTGATTTGGACTGGTCCGGTTCGGTTCAACTTGGTCCGGTCCGGTTCAACTTGGTTCACCTTATAAATAGGGGTCTATTTTCTTTCTTTTTCTCTTTTTTCTCCTCCTCTCTAGGGCCGGCCACCTTTCCCCCTCTTTTTGGATTTTTCTCTTCCCTCGAGCATCCGTTCTTCACCAAAATTTGATCTTTGTTTTAGATCTGATCTTCCTTTGGGTCTTTGACTGAGAAACCTCTCCAAAAAATTCCATCTTTAGAATTTCTTTCAGGCCCCTCGAGCGCGTGGTGAAAGTTTCCAAAAAGGCCTCATCTTTATTGGATCTCGAGCCTTTCTTCAGGTAAATCCTCCACAATTATGATCTTTTTCATGCTTAATTCAATTTATGCACTTGTGGGATCGCATGTGAGGGTCGAGGGTGTGATTTGATGCCTCGAGTTAATCTTTCAAGGGGGTAGATCTGATAAAAAAAATGATCTTTTTTCTAAATCTGACCTCTTTTAACTTATTCTGCAGCTTGTCATGTCGCGTGCTTCGAGAGGTCGTTCCCCTGCTATGTTGGCTGATGGCGCGCCTCCCTCCTATGCTGGTGAGTTATTTTTGGCAGTATTTGGAAATTTACAAATTAGTCCCTATTTTCTTGTAAATTTATAAATTAGTCCCTTTTTACCCCACGTTGTTCTCCTTGGCGAGGCAATCGGGAAGAGCCTTGATTCTCGTTGGTGAGGATCGACGCTTTCGGCATATTTTTTGCATTTTGCAAATTAACCCCTCTTTTCTTGAAAATTTGCAAATTGGTCCATTTTTACCCCACGTTGTTCTCCTTGGCGAGGCAATCGGGAAGAGCCTTGATTCTCGTTGGTGAGGATCGACGCTTCAAAGATATGTTTTGCTTGGTCAAAATCATATCTCAAACTTAAAGGGGGCGATTTGACTCTACATCGCGCTTTATAAGGCAGGGATATGTTGTCGAGATACCCTGTGTTGTGATTGCACAATGTGGCCAAATCGTCTCACCCTTTATAAGGCAATGACTCTATCTTAATTATTTGTAAGATGAGTTCAATTCCCCTTCATAATAGAGACTAACCAGTGTTTAATTGTCTATTTTGCAGTGGGGTACCCTTCTGGATCGTTCTCGTCCCACGCAGTCTGTGGGCGTCGTGGCGAGTATTACTCGACCTCCGACGATCCTTCTCCTATTCCGGCTACTCCTCAGTTTGCTTCGGGTACATCGACTGAGGTTGCCCAGGTGGTGAGGGAAGGTAGTCATCGAGCTATTCGTCAGCTGATCACAGATGCGCCTTTTGTGAAGGATGCCAGCTCTACTCAGCCTCTTCGGAAGAGCGACTTCCTGTTTGGTGATTCTGTCGATGACCCAGAAGCCGTATTCATTGACGCTGAGCAGTGGCTCCATAAGACCGGCAGCGGCTTCATATATTTGCCGGAGATTCCTCGACATCGCTCGTTGACTGAGCTCAGGCGTCAGGCCGTGACGCGGGAGATGTCGTGGCGTTTGACTGAGGATCATGAGAGCGTTCATTGCGGTTACGTCACTCATCAGGCAGCTCCTGACTCGAGCAGGAGTCATATCACTGGATTGCATCCTGGAGTGTTGGGACTAGATGCACCACCACGTAACGAGTTTCTCGCCACTGCCTCGACCTTGAGGAATGGCCTCGCTACTCTAGGACGGGAGATGCCTGCTACTCGTCACAGGATTTACGGTTGGGTCCATTCTTTGGACAAGTCTTGGTGAAGTCGCATGACGATGTATGTTTTGAGCCGATGGAGCGAGGAGTTGCACGCTTGCGGTTTGTATGCAGCTGTTCGTGCCACCATGTATGGCTTGCCTGTCAGTTGAGGCATTTCTGTGCTTTGTTCGAGCTATATAATCCAGACTCGAACACTTTTCTGACCCGGCAGGGGGAGTTGGGCTTGGCTCTCCACGAGATGCACAGGATTTCTGGCTTGCCCATGGGACAGATGCTATACCAGGAGTACTTTCCCTCTAACCATGAATTGGACCAGTTGAAGGATCGCATGCCTGATCGCTATGAGACTTTATGGGATCTCACTTGTCATTATCACATTGCTTTAGCACAGTCTGAGCCTTTAGCGAAAAGGACTAAGGCCTCCGTGAGTCTGAAGCAGTTTGCGAACTATTTGTTCAAGAACCTGGAGAACCGTTCTGGCGAGGATATTTGTGAGTTGGCCCCACTCACTCCTTCAGAGGTGAACAGTCTGTTGAAGAAGATTGACGCTCGTTCTTATACTACTAGCAGTCCTGAAGGTGGCTTCCCTGCGAAGACCAAGTTCAGATCTTTCTTATGGCATGCGACCACACCGATCCGACCGATGACTCTTCTTGCCGGCTTTCTTGCTATCTGGTTGAAGAAGTGCGTGGTTCCATACCAGTCTGGCGACGCCTTGCCCTTGGAGGTGCTCTATCCAGCGGTTCAGCTTGCTTACAAGAAAGGACTCTCACTTCTTCCGGTGATGGTAGCTGACATTCACCGAGGACTTCGACAGCTTTCTAGTGCCTTCACGCGGAAGGAGACCGATTTGCCGGGTCAGATTCCCACTCTTAAGGTGGAGCTTCCGTACGCTTATCTGATGGCCTGGTTCGTACTCCACCGCTCGGATATGATGTCGGTGTCGAACGCCACAGATCACTCCGTTCCCCTGCTACAGTTGCTTGAGAATGGCAGGTGGGAGGGTCGAGGATTTTCTGATGTCAGACAGCAGCTGCAGGTCCACAAGTGTTGGGCATTCTCCACTTGTTTTCCGCAGTTCTCCGGCCGGTACGGCGAGTGCTTGATAGATGATGAGAGGCCGAGAGAGTATCGGACTCACTTAGACATCGGCTGCTTCAATTGGCTGGTGAACATCAGGCCTGGCTATCTGACTTTTCGGGTGAGGGATCAGTGCTTCATAGAGCCATATCTACCCTGCCGATTCGCTCGCCAGTTTGGCTATGACCAGCTCTACATTGGGAATCCTCGTCAGCAGTTTCGGACCCATAGTGGTTTGGTAGACGGTCTCCGTGCATGGTTGTGGACCGTGACTGGCTGTACTGGTGCTAATTTCAGTCTCCCGAGTATTGATCGGCAGTTGAACCTCACCTTCTTGAGCTGCAAGTGGTTGATAGCAGCTAACAAGACTGTCCCCGTGAAGCCGATTGCAGAGATAGAGGCCGAGAAGGCTTCTCAGCTTGATTCCTTTAAGATTCGGGAGAACGCTCGGGCACAAAGGACGCGGAATAAGACTCGCCGGATTGATGAAGAGGGCCAGAGGACCTTCAATTCCACAGACGAGGCTTCAGGCGGCGATCCTGAAGATTATGATGACCTTTCCGAGCGAGGTTTATAATTCATCTTTTATTTCTATCTTGCAGAAGTATTGAAACTGACTATGGTTTGATGTTTCAGGGACCACAGTTGATCAAGATGAAGAGTTTCGTCCTCCTCCCCAGGCGAGACCTTCGATCCCCATTGCTAGGCGGAAGAGATTAGCCCGTA
This sequence comes from Asparagus kiusianus, assembly GCA_022839385.1. Taxonomy (NCBI): domain Eukaryota; kingdom Viridiplantae; phylum Streptophyta; class Magnoliopsida; order Asparagales; family Asparagaceae; genus Asparagus; species Asparagus kiusianus. The sequence continues at coordinate 8,767 of BQKN01048192.1, read as the reverse complement.
AGCCGCGTGCAGCTTCCTGAGCTTCTGATATGGACTTGGCTGGCGATGATCCTGCCGGTGACGGAGGTAATATCCATCCTGTGAACCATTCTCTTGGTTATTCAGAACATTGACTCATGCTCTTCTATCTCTATATAGGAGCGCGTGGAGAGAATGAGATGAGTCCTGATCCCATTCCCGTGTCTCCCGATGAGTTTGACCCATTACCTCATGAAGAGAGGCCTACCGGGGTTGCTGACATTGGAGAGGAGATCAATGTAGGACCCGATTCCGTGAATCCAGGTACATCTAACACTGACACTGAATTTCTTTAGATAATACATCAACGAATTTGTGTATCCTCTAACTGTCCTCTACTTCTTGCTTCTTCAGATAACTTGCAGGAGGCGAATCCTGGAAATGAGGAGGCTGATGCACCTATGAGAGGTAACTCATTTCCATTAGTTGTAGTCTCTTCATTCTTCTTTGGCACTGATATTCTTTTATGTCAGATTTCTCCATCGATGACTTTGACGAGAGAAGCTTGTTTGCGGACACTCCTATGATGCGCTATATATATAGCTCACCTCAGATTGAGGACCAGCTACCTGGAGACATGTTTCCCGAGTCCGCCTTCGCTGAAAATCCCGAGGATGGTTCCTTTGAAGGTATGTGCTTCTTTCTGAGTTAATTATAGGACTAGCCAATCTTGACTAATGCAACTATAATGTAACGCCTCTGCGAATTCTGTTTTGAATCTGGCAGGAGCTTTTGTTGAGAAAGACCCTATTGAGCCGGCTGTGAGACCAATTACACCAGTTGATGCACCTACAGCCGTTACACCTCCACTACCCCCAGCGGATCAAGGGGAAGAAGGTATAAGTTAACTCATTGAAGAGTGTTATTCCTTTTTCTTATTAAGAATTTTGACGGAATTCTCCCTTTTTTGTGTAGGGCGTTCTTCTCGTCTTCATGTCTTAGTGAAGGAGTTGTTATCTGACGACGATCCTGACAAGGTCGTCATCTGCATAGACGTTCGTTCCTTCTTCTCCTTTGTGAATGCTATGATCGGCAAGCTCTTTCACGATGGACTTTCACTTCACCAGTTTAAACCTCTCCTTAATTCCAGAATCAACTTGATAAGGGAAGCAGGATACCCAGATTTGGCGAAGGTCATAGTTGATGATATCGACTGCCTAGAGCATGAGCTTCAGATGTTTCGTGAGCTTCGAGATACCGGAGCCTCTTCCTTCATTGCTGCTGAGCTGGAGACCCATTTACAGTCACTGCGTGAGACTCAGCTTCTTGCTAGTCTTGAGGTTCAGGCGCAGCGAGACTGAGTAGCCCGGGTTGAGACCGGCCTTGCTACCAGATTATCTTCACTTGCCGAGCTCCGCTCTTCTATTACTTCTTGTGGGACCAAGATAGATCAGTTTAGAAAAGAACTCCGCGAAGAAGAGGAGACTTTTGGCATTCTTCAGATGACAGAAGCACAGGACCAGCAGACCTGTACGGCTTTGTCCGATGAGTTGAAGTCTTTGAAGCAGAGGCTAGTCGAGATCGAGGAGGCTGCTGCGAAGACTTCGACCGCCACCGAGGAGTCCCTTAGGGCTGAACTTAGGCAAGCTTATGATGAGAAGCTGTCTAAGGTCAGCCAGCAGATTTTTAGCCACAGTCTTGATGTCTGATTTTGTTTACTGAGTGTTTTGACTCTTAACTCTTTTAGTGAATTTCCTTTTTATCTTTATTATGATTCGTCATTCCGTTTGAAATGATTGACCACAATACTTATAGGATTTTTGGCAAACCCTCAGCCATCAACGGGTTTGATGAGCCTTTACCGACTACCGTTTGAGTCGGGCTAGCATGCGAATTGTTTAAATCCGCTCGCATGTAACGTTGCGCTCAAAGATTGAATTCTCTGAGACTTTGTGCTATGATGTCGAATACATAGACTTCGCCATTGTTACGGGAATAGGCTACCCGGCGACACGTGTGAGGTGTTGGCTTTAGGATTTTTGGCCAACCCCCAGCCTCTAACGGATTTGATTAGCCTTTACCGACTACCGTTTGAGTCGGGCTAGCGTGCGGATTGTCTAAATCCGTTCCGCACGTGACGTTAAGCTAAAAGAGTTAACTCTTTTAGTGCTACGACGTTGAATACGTAGACTTCGTCTTTCTCCTGTGAAAAGACTAAACAGCAACGTGTATGAGACGTTGACTTAGGATTTTTGGCAAATCCTCAGCCTTCAACGGATTTGATGTGCTCTTACCGACTACCGTTTGAGTCGGGCTTACATGCGGATTATTTTAATCCGTTCCGCATGTGACGTTGCGCTAAAGGAATGAACTCCCTTAGACTTTGTGCTACAACTTTGAATATGTAGACTTTGCCATTGTTATGGGAATAGGCTACCCAGCAACGTGTTTTAGATGTTGGCTTATCCCTACTTAGGCTTTGGGATAAAAGACCCCAGAGTCAGACTCTGGTATCTTTTTCTACGGATAAAGACCAAACCGGCGACGCGTGTTAGGCGTCGACGTATCCTTTCTTAGGATTCAGGATAAAATTCCCCATGCGTATGAGGCATGGATTTCGGTGTTATTAATAACAACCTGCCACAATGTTGAATATGCGGACGGGTGTTCTTTTTAACGGTTAAGAACTAACCGGCCGCGCGTGTTAGGCGCAGACTTATCCTTACTTAGGTTTCAGGATAAAATACCCCAGAATCGAACTCTGGTGTCTTTTTCAATCGGAAAAAGACTAAACCGGCAGCGCGTGTTAGGCGCAGACTTATCCCTGCTTAGGATTCGGGATAAACTTCCTAGGATGAATCCTAAATTGGAAAAGAGTTGGTGTGGGAAAGGAAAAATTTTATATTCTGTTTCCCGAACAAGGAAAGAAGAATTTTATATTCTGTTCCTTGATTCTGGAAAGGAAGAATTTTATATTCTATTTCCAGGAAAAGAAAGAAACTAGAAGTGGGATCTCCACTCCGAGAATCCGGAAGATCTAGATAAACTTACCTTTTATAGGATTGGTTATCTGATCGAAAAATGAGCTCTTCGTTTATCGAAGTGAAATTTCAACTTCGGTTATAACCATGCGACAGTTTAACCAAAGAGAAAGAAATGGAGTTCTTTCGTTTATTGAAAGAGGACTCTGGACTGAAAGAGGACTTTTTCGGTGGACCCACTGTCAATTGAAATCGATCAGTGAGGGATTTTGGTGGAAAAATAAATTTGGGTTATCCTTTAGAATATTAGGTATAATATTCTTCAAGGAACTTCCCGATAAATGAGTTGTCCTGAATGTACTAGGAATAGTACTTTTCAAAAACTTCCCATTTATTGGCATTAATTGCCTATTGTCTTCTAAAGAAATTAAGCGGTAAGCACCGTTTGAATAAACTGTGTCTTTTACAAATGGTCCTTCCCACTTAGGTTCGAATTTACCTTTCTTCTTAGAGGTGAGGATTATTGGTCGACGAGCAGCGAGGACCAGATCTCCTTCCTTGAAGCTTCTTTGGCGAACCCTTTTGTCAAAAGCTCTGGATATCCTGGCCTGATAGAACTCAATGTGTTGTTGAGCTTCCAAGCGCCTTTCATCCAGCCTTTCGAGTTCTTCGAGACGCTTCTGATGCTGCTCTTCGGTCGTCATCTCCGTTGCGAGAGCGATCCGAAGGGAGGGGATTTGAATTTCCAGGGGTAGCACAGCTTCACATCCGTATACCAACGAATATGGGGTAGCTCCCGTGGGTGTGCGTATGGTAGTGCGATAAGCCCAGAGTGCTTCTCCGAGTTTATCGTCCCAATCTCGCTTGTTGGTTTTCACGAGCTTTGACAGAATCTTGATGATCGTCTTGTTGAAAGCTTCAGCTAATCCGTTCGCAGCGGGGTAATAAGCTGTCGACGAAACATCTTGGATCTTGAATTTGTCACAGAACCTGATGAAGGCGTTGCTTATGAATTGCGGACCGTTGTCATGAATGATCCGCCTCGGCACGCCATGTCGGTATATGACATGATGCTTGATGAAGTTGATGACATTGTTCGTCTTCACTTCTTTAAGCGGAATGGCTTCAGCCCACTTTGAAAAGTAGTCGGTGATAGCGAGAATAAATCGATCACCTTTGACTGAAGGAGGAAAGATAGGACCGACAATATCCATACCCCATGTCTCGAATGGCCAAGACGTGGTTGATGTGTGTAATCGCTCCGGTGGTTGGTGCATATAATTCGCATGCACTTGACAAGCGTGACATTCTCGGGCGTACTCGATCGCGTCGCGAACCATTGTTGGCCAGAAATATCCCATTCTTCTGATTCGATCATATAGCTTGGGACCAGGCTGATGTGCACCGCATTCTCCTTCATGTGCTTCCTTAAGAACTTCTTTTGCTTCTTCGTTCGAAAGGCATCGGAGGAGTAAGTCGTCATACCCCCGGCGATATAACGTATGGGTCTCAATGTTATAGAAGAACCGTGGTGCTCTTCGGCGAATAGATTCTTTTTCTTTTACGTCCTCCGGCAAGATGCCATATTGGACGTAATCAATGATGGGAAAACGCCAATCTCGGGACTCGGACCCGATTTGGGTTGAGTTCACCTCTTTGGCGTTTACGTTTCTATCTTCCTCCTCTTCGATATTCATATCGTATATGGGTACGCAGAGTTGGTGTGATCTTACTGTGACTAGCAGTTCAGTTTCGGGCGGTTGCGCGAGTGATACTGCTAGTGCTGGCAGTGCATCTGCATGAGCGTTCTGGAGACGCGGGATATATTCGATATAGAATTCTTCAAAAGAATCTGCCATTCTGACGGCCTCCTGGTGGTATGGAATCAGGTCTGGGTTCCTGACTTCGTACTCTCCACGGACTTGGTTGACGATCAATTGAGAATCTCCAAAGGCTTCGAGATATTCAACCCCCAGCTCCTTGGCGAAACCGAGTCCAATGATGAGCGCGTTGTATTCGGCTACGTTATTGGAACATGGGTTCGTCAACGAATAAGCTCGGGGCATTACGTGCTTCCCTGGGGAAACTAAGACAATTCTAACTCCGGAGGTGACTTTAGGACATCCAGGGGTTACTGCCTTATTAACTGCTCTCGAAGCACCATCGAAGTATAGCTGCCATACTTGTTGGTGTGATGTGGTATTAACCTCGTGGGTTTCATCTGGTAAATCATCATATACTTCGACTGTATCTGTTGTCGGGCTTGCCGCCAAAAGATCACAAATCGCTTGTCCTTTGACCGACTTCTGCTGTTTGAAGTGCAGATCATACTGGGACAAGAGAAGGGCCCACTTTGCTAACCGCCAATTCATCGAACCTGGTTGAGTCATGAACACCCGTACTGGATTAACATTGGCAATGACGTAAATCGTCTGGCCCACCAAGTAATATCGCATCTTCTGTACTGCAAACACCAATGCGAGACATTCTTTCTCGATCATTGGATACCGAGACTCGGCGCCTATCAAGGTCCTACTTAGGTAATAAACTGCCTGTTCGTGACCATTATCATCGTCTTGTGCTAATAAAGCACTTACCGAATGGTTCATCGCCTTGATATCTTCGAATGCCTTCTGGCAAGCATCGTCCCAAATAAACGATACGCCTTTCTTGTTTAGCTTCGAAAATGGTTGGCACTTCCCAAAAAGATTTGAAATGAATCTCCGGATATACGCCAAACGCCCTTGCAATCCTCTGAGTTCTCTTAGATTCTTCGGGGGTTGCAATTCATTTATCGCCTTTACTTTGTCTGGGTCGATATGTATACCCTTGGTGGTAACGACGAATCCAAGGAATTTTCCGCTGGACATTCCGAGGAAGGATTTTGTGGGATTCATCTTCAATTGATGACTCCGCATGAGATCAAACATTGTTCTCAAGTCCTTGATGTGATCTTCTTTGCTGCGGCTTTTCACCACCAAATCATCAACGTAGCATTCAACTGTTTTCCTGAGGTGTTTCTGGAAAATCTTAGTCATCACTCGTTGGTATGTGGCACCTGCGTTCTTCAGACCGAACGGCATCACCGTGTAGCAGAAGACACCGAGGGGCGTTCTGAATGCTGTATGCTTTTCGTCATCGGGGTGCATCTTGATTTGATTATACCCCGAAAAGCCGTCCATGAAAGACATTCTCTCGAATCCGCACGTATTGTCGATAATGACGTCCGTGATTGGGAGAGGAAAATCGTCTTTTGGACATGCTTCATTCAGGTTCCTGAAGTCGATGCAAATCCTGATTTTGCCATTCTTCTTCATGACTGGGACGATATTGGCTAACCAATCTGGATGTTGTTCCTCCCGGATAAACCCTGAGTCGATCAATTTCTTGACTTCTGCCTCGATGGCTTCCATAATCTGCGGACGAAACCGTCTTTGTTGTTGCTTGACAGGTTTAGCATCCGGCTTGATGTCGAGGCGGTGCATAGCCACATTGGGGTCGAGCCCTGGCATGTCCTCGTAGTTCCACGCGAAGACGTCGATATATTCCCTGATAAGGGCAATTAACTCCTCCTTCTCATCTGATGGAAGACTACCGCTGATAAATATGGGCTTTGGGTTGTCTTCATCGCCCATGTTAATTTGGATTACTTCGTCTTCGGTGGGTGGCTCTCTTTGTTCGAACCTATCACCATATTGCATGTTTAGGTGATGAACCTATGGGTCCTCCCACGTTGGCATTTGGTCGTCGTCCTCCAACGTGGATGGATCAGCTGTAGTCATGTTCGACATTAAGGCCTTGAACATCTCTCCCAAACTTGTGTCGGAATCTTCAGCTGACGAATCTAGCAAGTACCGATCCTTAGCTTTGTTAGCAATTTGATCTATGATTTGCCAGCCACATTCGTCATCTGACAAAACGTAGCCTAAGCCCCTCTTGTGACGATAATAGCCCTCCGGTTTACCCTTTGGTACATATGCCGCTTTGACTGGGACACGGGAACCTCGATCGAAGTATAGACCTTCTCCGAGTGTGAAATCATATCCTTGTCTTTCCATGAGCTTGCGCGCTTCTGGACTGTACTTAGATAAATGTAAACCAGATTTGTCACCATCTTCATCCTCTCTTAGGAAATGATCTGGCACCGGAAGATTTTTTCCTTTACCGAAGATCACTTCTTTTTGTCCCCCTATTTTGGCGGGAATAATCTGAGTTGTTCCGAAAGAGTGTTGGAGACGCTTCTTCGTTACATACGACGATCGGAGCGGCATACATAATTCGGGATTATCGTACAATCCCTTTATCGCATCATCAAAAGACAAGGAGTACTCTAAACCATTACTTATTTCAAGTTCGGCAAGTTGCCAATTACAACCGCCATCCGACGACTGTTCGTCGTCGAGATTGATTACAAAGGGTACAATGTCATTAAAAACAAAACCACCATTGTAATCGAATCCGGCCTCGGAATCAGCTTCTTCTCCGCTGTCCGTGCCTTGGACCGATGGTTCTGTATCGGATTCGTTACCATAAAGGAGAGAATCTGTGAAGTAGTTCTCGTACCCTTTGAATGGCTGCTTATCCGCGACCACCGTCCTAACTCTTCCATCAGTGTCGACATATTTCAAACACTGATGTAGAGTGGAGGGGACTATAACGTTACTATGGATCCAAGGCCGACCCAATAGTAAGTTATAGGATGTCTCAGCATCAATCACGTAGCACGTGACCTCCGTCTTTAAATCGCCCATTTGGCACTTTATCCGGATTTTACCCAGAGGTCTTGATCCGCTGGTGTTGAATCCGTATATGACTGTGCCTGTAGACGCCAACTTGCTGACTGGAATGCCAAGGCTGTGCATCAGTCGAAGTGGCATAATACTCACAGCGGAACTCGGATCCACTTGGATTCGGTTAACTTCGCTGGAGCCAATGTACCCGACGAAGTATAGGGGCCGATCATGATTTGAATTCTTCGTCTGCATGTCCTCTTTGGTAAAGGTGATGCAGGGAATGTTCTTGGCTGCCACATTACACTGTTGGGCTGACAGTTCCAGTTCCTCGGGCGCTGGTTTGATTCGAGTAAGGAACACCTCTGAATCGGCCAGGGCTTCTTACAAGGCTTCTCTAGTTTCCTTAGATAGCCGCAGCAATTCATAAAGTGTTATCCTTGCTGGAATGTTGGCTAGCTGAGCCATGATGTCGAAGACACGTGGATTTTTCGAACTTCCCGGTTTATCTCCTCCAATTGGACGATTGAAGTGAGACTGCTTCGGGTTCTGAACCTCTTGGGATCCTTTGTCTTTCTGTTTATCTGCCGGCTGTCGTCGAACATCTTTAGCCGGTTTGGGAATTGGGATCACCCCTATCTCTGTGAGAGTCTTGGCTGGTCCCTGTTTTGTCACCCCTAGCTTAGCTGCTTGTTCATTATGTGACGGATAGTTGAAGTGGTATTGGTTCCCGCTTCTGGTGGTGAAGACTTCTTGTTCATCTTCAGAAAGTGGGAAAGCTGGGATTCCTTCGTCGTCTTTTCCTGGGATGGTGGAAACTCCGTAGCAAGACTTTCCTTTCCCTTTAGATTTCTTCGTGGATGACGATCCGGCCCATTGTTCATCTTCAATCAGGTCGGGGTGAACCCAAAGGATTTCGCCGTTCGGGGCCGTGTGTGGCACTAGTCCCTTTTGGCGCTGTCCGTGCGGGTCGTCATTTACCGTCTTCATCCCAACTTTGGTGACACGCTTCGGCTCAAACCAAGCTGTAGGTACTGATCCAAAACTGATCGACACCGTATTTGCTCCCACATTCTTGGCCGGTTTCGGAGTTATGAC
>BQKN01048190.1:0-26693 GCA_022839385.1 Asparagus kiusianus | reverse complement strand
TTCACCCCCCTCTAGGGTTCCTTCCTAGTGGCATTAGGGTCCTTTCATTCTCATGGTGGTTGTTGAAGGTAGATGGGTCCTTCGGAGAAGTCGGCAGCGGAGCGGTAGTAGTCTTGCCGAGCCCAGATAGGTCGACGCACGAGCACTCCATCTCTTTTCACTTCTCGATTTCAAGCAATAAATCCAAATATGAAGCTCTTCTTATCGACCTTCGAGCGGCATAAGCACTGAAGGCAGAACGTCTCTACATTCTACCCAACTTGCAATTGGTCGCCCATCAAGTCAATAGACAATATGCAGCTAAAAATTCAAGGATGGTCTTGTATCTCAAAGCTGTCAAGGAGCTTTTGGTCAGCTTTCTAGAGTTCAAGATAGCCCAAGTTCCCTACACTCTCAATGCTCAGGCAGACGCTCTTTCCAAGCTCGATTCGACAAGCTCAAGGATCAGCTCAGGGCTCATCTACACCGACACCCTCAAACAACTAAGTATTTCTAGGCCGTCTGAGACCATCATGCAGACAGAAACACCTATTGTTGCCTTGTTGGCTAGATCCAATTGTTCTCTATCCAACATAGAGCACCTTGCTCGAAGATCTTACCGAAGCCAGGCATCTCCAGAGGAACTCATGCCGCTATCTCATAATTCATGGACAACTCTATCGGATGTTATATTCGAGCAACAGCATTGGACCCTATCTGTGGTGCCTTCGGCCGTCAGAGGCCAACTATGTGCTTAGGGAGATTCACGAGGGAACATGTGGAAATCATCTTAGGGCATGAACCCTCGCACATAAAGTCATCTAACAAGGGTATTACTAGACTACTATATTAGCTGAGTCGAAGCAACTCGTCTCTCATTGCAAGAAGTGCAAGTTTTACTCATCCATCCCACGCGTAGCGGCTACTGAGCTAACTTCCATTCTGAGTCCCAAACCATTCGCTCAATGGGAGCTAAATCTGCTAGGTCCTCTCCCCTTAGCTTCGGGACAGAGAAAGTTTCTTATCGTGGCGTTTGACTACTTCACCAAATGGATCGAAGCTGAACCACTAGCTAAGATTGGTGAGAGTAATGTCATAAGTTTTGCGTGGAAGTCGATTATTTGCTGTTTTGGCATGCATCGTTCCTTTGTGGCCGACAACGACACCTAATTCGATAGTGGAGGCTTTTGCAGCTTTTGCGAGGAGTACAACATTCACTCAAGTTCTCCTCTATCGCTCACCCTAAATCTAATGGACTCATTGAGGCTGCCAACAAATGTATCCTCCAAGTGTTGAAGAAGAAGGTGGATGCTGCAGTAGGGAACCGGATTAAAGAATTGCCCAATATCCTCTGGTCGTACTGCATGACCCATAAGAACTCAACCGGAGAGACTCCACCGAAGCTAGTTTATTACGCCGAAGCAGTTACTCCCGTTGAAGTAGGCATGCCGACCATCCGACTACAACACTTCGATGAGGTCTTGAACTCAGAAGGGCTTCAGATTAGGCTTATCTCCTAGACGAGACCTGAGGGAAAGCACTCCGGACCCAGATCACCAATCAACAATGAATCTCCCGCTACTACAGCAGTAAAATTCAACCAAGGAGATTCAATGCTGGTGCATAAAGCTACCTTCGACAAAAATACCCAAAGAGACAAGCTAACCCCCAATTGGGAGGAGTTACGACCTGACACCTATCGACTAAGGGCTCCAGAGGGGAGAGTTTTACAACATCCCTGGAATATCAAGCACTTAAGGTAATATTTTCTGTAATTCTGTAAATTTCATTTGGTCTTAATGAAATTATTATTGAAACTGATTTGACTCTTGTCTCACACTCTCGTAGTGCTCAGCCCATGCAGAGATTCTAAGTCCTTGGTATCTTTTCACGGTAAACTCAAGTCACTCACCATATGGTCGACTCCCACATTCATCTCTCGACCATCATGGCTATATTGAAGCCCCAGGCATCTACGTAAGTCTTGGGCACCCAACCTCCAAGTTGTCATTTCATCATATTTCCCTCACGGCAACCCTCAGTAGGGCGAAAGACCTAGACGTCCTTAGTAGGACCTAGACACTCTACCCTAGGGTTGAGTCCTAAGCCCTTGGTGCCTTTTCAGGGTAAACCCAAGACGCACACCATAAGGTCGACTCCCATAATCACCACTCGACCATCATGGTTATATTGAAGGCCCATACATCTATGTAAGTCTTGGGCACCCAATCTCCGCGTTGTCCTTTTTTGTTTTGCCATCAGGCCGGCCCTCAGTAGGGCGAAAGACCTAGTCAACTTCAGCAAGTCCTAGGCACAACCTCATGGTTGTAAAGACTTAGACGTCCTCAATAGGACCTAGGCATTCAACCTCTTGGCTGAATTCTAAGCCCTTGATGCCTTTTCAGGGTAAACCCAAGGCACACCATATGGTCGACTTCTACATTCATCTTTCATCCATTATGATTATACCGAAGCCCCAGGCGTCTATGTTGTTAGACCCTAGAGGGGGGTGATTAGGGTCTTATGCTAATCTAATCCGATTTTATGCTAATTAAAACTAATTAACAAGTTATCCTAGCAAGTATAAAATACAATAAGATATGTGTGCTAGGATAAGTGATATGCACAAGGGTAAACAAAATAAACAATATAGTGGATGATATAAATAATGAGCAATGGATAACGGTGATAAGAAATATAAACATAAGAGTAAGTGCACCAAGGCAAACTCAAACACATGAAATGATCACGGAGTTCGGACCTTCTGACCTACATCTCTGCTTTCCACTCCCGGGGAGAAATCCACTATCACAACCGGGTTTTTTACACTCACCCGAATAACGTTTACACCTCACAATTTCATTCACAGAGTTCGGTCCCCACGACCTATGTCTCCACTCCTCACCTCAAGGAAATCTCCACTACACACTCGCTTTTCTAGCTAACCAAAAACTTTAGAATCTCATAATATAATAAATAATTTGTTCTCTACAATAGATGAGAACTCAATGTAGGCTCACACTCAATTGTTACAACACTCACCAACCCAATTATACTATGTATTAAAATACAATAAGCTCAATGTGGGTATGTGTAACAATAAGATTTATCAAATCTAAACTCAATATAAAAACTAGCTTTAAAGAAAGATAATCAAACAACTATGCAAATGTAAAGCTAAAAATAGAGTTTAAAAAACTTCTCAATAGATCAAGAGGTAGAGGTAGGAGAGTTGGATGCTCAAACACCAATAGATGATTTCCTCAAGCTCTTGTAAACTTGTTTTTACAAAACAAACTCTCAATTTCATAAAGCTTTTTAAACAAACTTAAACAACACTTAAACCCTTGCTAAAACTTTATTAAAACATTTCTTAGATGCTTATGAAAGATAAGAGCAAGGGCGGTATATAGCCACCCAAAACCTCAGACAAAAATCCCAAGCAAAAAACCAAAAAGCCCACAGAATCAGAAATCAGATTCTGTATAAATTATAGCCGTTAGGCGATCGGCGGTCGATCATGAAAAATACGCGGTCGACTGCAAGCAGCTCAGAGGTAAATTCTGGGCTTAGGAAAACATTTGGTCGACCGTGGCGGTCGATCGCAAAACTCTCTGGACTTAATCCGGTCGACCGTTAGGGTCGACCGCGAGCCATCAAGAACTAATCTGAGTCTCTGGACTCAAGGCGGTCGACCGTGACGGTCGACCGCAAACTGATATATGAAAAATGACAGGTTTGAAACAGTTTTTTAATTTTAAAACCTTGTTTAAAAATATCAAATAAATTCTAAAAAATTTAAAACTTTGGGAAATGATTGTAGATATGATAATACACATGCTACAAAAACTAATTTTCAAAAAAGACCTCCCAAATAAAAAATATCATTATTTTGTAAAATAGTCCAAAACATGAAAATGTGAACATATGAGTTTTGACATTTTAGCTTAACCATATTTTGAAACAATACAAAATGATTTTATAGACTTTAAGAAAGATGTAAACTATTGTTATGAAGTCTATAAACAATAAATATAGTATTTTATCAAAATACATATATAATGCACTAAAACATGATTTCATTGAACTAAATAAAATTGATATTGATGAAATCATATATATGCATATAAGTATGAAACAAGAAATGTATTTTTAATTGTATTCAATTGTTTTATAATAAAACTTGAAAACTATCAAGCCAAAACATATATGTATATATATAACTATATATATACGAAACCAAGGCGTGTATGTGTGTATATGATTGAGCTTAAAGTACTAACACATAATATAAAACCTAAAACTAAATTTACCCAACCTTGTGATCTTCAACGAAGCTCCATCTTGGTACACTTGTGGATGAAGCTTGAACTTAAATCTTTAACTTTGAATTACGTAGGTTTCACTCCATAATTCCGCCAACCTCCATTGGATATGATCGTGAATGCGGAATTCCATCTATCCTCCAACTCGTTATTTGTCTATAATAAATAAGAAAACATAAATACTAGATAAATAATATTAGTGGTAAATTATTTGTTAAATATCATCAAAACAAAGAGGCTAACATATGTAAGTCCTGGGCGCCCAACCTCAGGGTTGTCAATTTGCCAAAAGCCCCAAGGGTCTACGTAAGTCCTGAGCACCCAACCTCAGAGTTGTCATTCTACTAAAAACCCTTGGTATCATCACGAATAAACCCATGGCATGGAGTTTAATTGTTCGATCGTCTTTGATAAAAACACTTAGGATGTTCAACTTGCTAGTTCTTGTTGGCCAAAGGCCCGAACACTTAGCCAGCACAAGGTGCAATATGAGCAAGTCATCTCGAACCCTCAACCCCCGGGTCAACACAACACGACTAATTCATTACAACCAATATTTGGTTCTCTCGATCAAAACAAAGCATCAAGCTAACAAAGCAAAGCAAACAAGGAATAAATAAAGGCAGACTCCAGAATGAGAGCAAAGTCGATCTTTATTCTAATATTCAAAGTCTATTACAAGCTCTATTACAGTATCCATGTCTATTTATAAAAAACATGTCGATATTTACAAAAGGGAAAAAGAAGATAGATACAAGCCCACAAATCTCTCGGCTAGTTCCGAGGGTAGGGCTTAGGGGGGTCCTCGGTAGGGGCAATAGTCTCAGCAGAGGCGGTAGTCTCAGCAGGGCCTTCAATAGCAGCATCACAAGAGGAAGCGAGAGGGTCTTCATCAAGATCATCCTCTGACTTGTCATCGCCATTGCCCAACACCAAATCCACCCCCCCACTTATCTCAATCTTCCTAAGGAGGTCAAGATAGTAAGAGGAGACTCGGGAAGGATAAAGGCGGTTAGGTGAGGGTCGAGAGCTAAGGGAGAAATGAGGCAAGATAATCGACACCAGCCTTGGAAGCTAGGGCCACCATAGTTTTACCTAAGGGGCCATGATGCCAGTCCTTGACTATCTTCGCCCTATACTGCTCCGAGTCAAGGTGAGCAAGTTGATCCTCTAGGTCCTTGATGATTGTCATAGACGCCTAGTGAGCCGATGACTAAGTCTCGCCTCAGCTGCTCAACCAAGAGAAGAATCAATTGAGCGTCCTCCTCAGCGCCACTTTGAGGCACTTCTCGGATTCGACCTCCCCAGCCAAAGCCGTCAGCTGGCTGTCTCGCTCGAAAATTCCTTGCTGAAGACGACTGACCTCCTCCTTTAGCTAGGATACCTCACCCTGAAGCTTCGCTATCAAAGCCGTTTGCTTGGCACTATGGAATCGGATCTCCTTAAGGACCTTTTCCATTGCATCCACTTCTCGGCGCTAGCGGGCCTCGATGCCATTCAGCTCGGCCTCCAAGGTGTCGATCTTCTTTTCTGCCTCCTCCTTGGCCGACTTCTCCTTCATTAGCTCTGCCTGCCACCCTTACAGAGAATCTTACATGTGTCGGAGCTGCTCGCACAACTCTTGTTCTAGCAAAGCCCCCCGAACCAAGTGGGCCTTGAGGGCCAAATGCAAGCTAAATCTTGGCATCCCCTTCAAGAACCCTTTATCCTTTGGAAGGGTAAACTTCCGAACAGCTGTGATTAGGGCCGTGCAGGACCCCAAAATCGGAGTCTCCCTATTGAGAGATGCCAGCGGCACAAACCTGTCACCCTCATGGAATTCCCTCATAGGCGAACATGAGCCCAGCGACACTTCTGCCAGCATGGCTTTCACCTCCATCCAAGATTAGGAGTCAACCTCTAAAATCTAGTAGGGGAAAGGCCAGAAACCATCTTGCTCCTCGACAGCTCACCTGCCCTAAATTTTAGGAGGGGTGCTTCTTATTTCTCAGTACCCCTAGCCTACCCGATAGGCTACTTGCCTAGCCTATAGGACGGCTCGAGCCCAGAGGTTGGCTCGATTGCCTCTTCGATAGGGGCCTCAGCTACAGCAACTTTAGCTGTTGGGCACACCTTCTCAAGCACATGAGGGGAAGGGTCGTCGATGATAACGACCTCAGGCGACGGCTGCTCTTTGGTCGCTTGCTGCTATTGCTCTTTGGCCAAGCCGACCTGGACCTACCCATTGGCCTGCTAAGGCCTTGGCCCTTCTTGATCACTACCTTCTTGGCCCTCACTCTCCGTTCTGCCAGTTGGGCAGTGATTTTGGCCGCCCGTGATTTTAAGCTGGCCGCCTCCTCAGGGTCGAGATTACACCTTAACCATATTTAGGGCCTAGTAGCAGAGCCCTACTCCTCCCCCCTCACCTCCCCCTTGTGGCTTTCTTCAAGAGGGAGGGCCAACAGACTTGCCCTGAACTTGTCAGCTTTAGTGGGCGGGGCCATCGAGACAAGCGCCGCTCGGAGAGATGCTGTATCGAAGAGGTTGATCCACTCTTAAGACCTAGCGTAGGAACGAATCTTCTCTAATTGCTGTCTTTCCTTGGGTTTAAGGACGCATGGCCTTGTAGGCGTGTAAAACTGCTTATAGGTCCCTTAACACAGCTCGACACGGTGATTCAACAAACCAACGAACCATCAGGCGATGAATCCAAGAATGATCGTTAAACCACAATATCAAAGCCAAGTGAGACGCGACGAAGCGGATTAACGAGGCGACGAGGTTAACGAATCACACGCAAACAACAGAATACTTCTAATCGCGTGCACAATCAAGCTAACGGGTCGATGAATCAACGAATCATCCAACCGTAGAGTCCACCACATCAATCAAGATCAGGAGCCGACTCAAACTCGAACACCAAAGCGGATTTACTGCCAAATCAGGATCCGGAATGCCAAATCAGGATTCAGATCAACAAATCAGAGTCCAGATCAACAATGAGGTTCAGATTAACTGCAAAATCGGAAAATATCGAAGAGGCAAAACATCAAACACCTGGAAGGCTCGGAAAAAACCAAGTCACCAAGGTGGCTCGGCAACCGAGCCACCTCTAGGTGGCTCGGCCAAAACCGAGCCACCAGGAGGTGGCTCGGTGCCTCGGCCACCTTCTGGTGGCTAGGTGGTTCGGCCACCTGTGCCAGGGCACAGTGAAGAGTGCCTATAAATAGGCTAGGGGGGCTCATTTGTTGGAGGTTGGAATTTTTGGAGGCGAAGCTCTGCTGGATTCAAGGCTCAAAACTAAAAAAGATTGAAGCTTTGGGACTTTGAGGACTTGCTCTTTCAGATCCGGTGCTCGGCGATCGTCCACACCAAATAAGGCAGGAGTTCGAGAGGGATCGGATCTCAGATCTACACAGTCATCCTCCGGATCAAAGCTTGGTCTTTGATCCCGAGAAGAGTATCGATTTCGCTTGGTCGATTTCGATTACTTCGGGCGATTATTTCCTTGGTGAACTAATCCCCCCGGCTATTATTTCCTTAGTGAAATAATACCCGTTATACTGCGTAGATCCGACCGGATCTAGATCACACGGTGGTCCACGGATTAACCCCGGCGTAGGCAAAAAACCCACAAAAGCAAGAGATCATAAAACAGGATCTTGCGATCTGTTCGAAAAAGGAAAGTTGTAATTTTTTATTATTTTTTCTTTCTTTGATCTCGTTGTAACCGGATCTTATAAAAAGACCGGATCTTTTGTAATCGAAAAACAGTTACTTAAGAGAGAACAATGATGTCAATGAAGAAAGCAACTTTCACCGCGAACAATCTGGCGACCACAGTGGGAGCCACCGATCTCGCTGCCGAGATCGATGCGTCGCAGCTGCGGATTTCAATCCCGGTCGAGGAGGAGGTCGAGTATGAATTCGACCAACAAAAGTTCGAGGAGTATCTATCATCCTCGTCCGGATCCACCTCCCCCCGCAAGTCCAAGAAGATCTCCTTCAGGAGAAAAGTCCGTTGGTATGAAGAAGTAGAGAATACCAACGAAGATCTCACCCCGATTGATGCCAAAGTTGCATCGGGTGAAGTTCCACCAACCTCCAACCAAGTCAGATCTGTTCTGGCCAATTCCTCCATCGCTGAAGGCATAGTGACTCTCTCAAAGAGAGCCCGCCAAAGACGACGTCAACACCTGGCACGGCAATTCGCAAAGGCAATGGAGTCCACTGACGGAATCCGCTACAACGCGGATCTGAAGAACATGAGAGGCAAACAACCTCAACAACCAATGAATGGCAGCTCCTCCAAGCCGCCAACGAATGAATGGATTCGTGTCAAACGGAATCATTCGATACTTGAGGAGCGCATTCGCAAGCGCCGCACACTGTCAGCGTAGGCACGGGCTCAAGTCCAAGAAGCCCGTAGAAGACTGCAGAAGGAAGTGGCCAAGAAACCGCCACCAACCCGCCAAATATGGAGACCGAAGTCTGAAGCGGCGATTCAGCCTCCAACGCAAGTTCAACCTCCGGCAAACCAACCTAAGTCACCGGTAGCTACTCTGGGAGATATCGCAGAACCATCCCGAGGAAGGAGGTCGGTTTTGGAGCGCCTCCGTCCACTTCCCAAAGCTCCAGTTCAAGGACGTTTGGGCCCGATGAAGAAGCCCTGAACGACTCAACATGCTGGGGGTCGCCGCAACCCTCAACATGACAAAAAGATCATGGCAACTACGCGCACCAGTTTGCGCATTAAAGTCCAGGAGCCCGCCGAAAACTCATGCCCACAAAGGCGTGTTTCGAGACGTGTGACTCTTGAGAGCCCAAAGAAGGCAGTTCATCCTCAGAAGGAAGCGTTATCATCTGATGATGATAGCGTTATACCTGAGAAATCGTGCCAACACACGATAGGTTACTCCGACCTTCAAACTGACGAGTTGTACTATCGTGTTAGGGGTACGAGTAAAACTAGAAAAAGGAGTCCTCGAAAACTAAAAACTCAGTGCCCCTGTTCCAAACTCATTCGGGCAGTGTTGTCTGAGTGCAAATGCATCAATACAGTTCCTGAAAGAGTTTCGGTTTTCGAAAGGCTCAGCACAGAAACGCCAAAACCAAGACCTAGGCATTTCCGACAAAGAAGAACGGTGGTCGAAGATGGAGAATTTCCGAGGGTCACCACTAATATGACCAGCAAAGGGACATCTACACGGGATAATCCCGAGTCGATTCCAGAAATACCTCGGCATGTAACTCGTCTCCAGTCTGGAGCCATAATACGAGCAACCTATGGTAGGGTTCAGACAAGACTGCCTTCAGAAGACGAAGAATCGGATGCTGGCTCTGCAGTCGCATCAGATAACACAGTGTCAAGCGAAGGACAACCCCACGAGTCATTTATGATAAGCGTGGAACAAGTGGCCAAGATGCTCGAAGAAGCCATGGCCAAGCAACATGAGAGCTTCAGGTTCGAGATGCAGATGGCCGTTCGCGGGAAAAACTGATGCTTTCTTCATTGACGATTCCATTGTACTCTTAAAGAACAACTTTTCGCGTTACAGAAAGATCCGGTCTTTTTATAAGATCTGGTTACAATGAAAATCAAACAAAAAAGAAAAAATTACAACTTTTCTCTTGTTTACCGAACAAATCACGAGCTCCTGTTATCCGGTCACTCGCTTATGTGGGTTGTTTGCCTGCGCCGGGGTTATTTGCCGTGGACTACCGCGTGATCTTGATCCGAACAGATCTACGCAATATTACGGGTATTATTTCACCAAGGAAATAATAGGCGGAGGGATTGTTTCACCAAGGAAACAACCGCTCAAATCTCGGGATCAAAGACCAAGCTTTGATCCGGAGTGTAGCAACGTAGATCTGAGATCTCGATCCTCTCGAACTCCTGCCTTTTGTGATGCGGGTGCTCGCCAAGAATCAGATCCGAATGTCCAAGTCTTCAAGCCTTCAAAAACTCAAGTACGAGGTCTCAATCCGGCAGAGTTTCGGCTCTCCAAAAGTTTTTCCAAAAAGTCCTCTCACCTGGCCTATTTATAGGCAACCAGATCTGTGCATTTGGCACAGATCTGGTCGGCCACCTCAGGGTGGCTTGGCAACGGCCAAAGCCGAGCCACCCCGAGGTGGTTCGGTTTTTGCCTAGCCCCCTTGGGGTGTTTTCCGTCGTTTTGGTTCTGTATTTGATTTGTCCGGACTTTAATTTGACAGTCCGGGTCTTCATTTGGCAGTAAATCCGCCTCGGTGTTTGAGTTCAAATCCATTTTGTTGTTGGAGGACTCGTTGACTTTCCGAACCGTTGGATTGGTTCCATACGCGAACGCATTCCGTTGTTTACGTGCAATTCGTTGACCTCGTCGCCTCGTCACTCGAACGTCCGTTGATTTGTCGAATTATCATGCCGAGCTGTGCTAAGGGACCTATAGGTAATTTTATACGCCCACAGATACCCCCTCTAAAGTATTTCAGCCTCGTTCTTTTATAGAGGAGTCTGGAATACTTTGGATATGATTGCCCTCACCCTCAGTCGGTGTAATGGGACCTGGAAATGACCTTTGTTCTGTATTCCTTCAATCCTTCAGGCTATTCGGTGCTTTGTTGAATATCTGTAGGGGTTCCGGTGCTGCATTTATTGTCTGACCGTTGTCGGAATTATGAACTTGAAGTCGATTTCTGATTTTCCAATCTTTAGCTCATGCTTGTTGGTTCAACATATAACTGACCCTCGATTGTTGGCGTTGAGTCTTTGTTTGCGACGCGTTGTCCGGCGTAGTGTTATTGAGTTATCCTTAAGAATATTTTTAGAAGAATATTCTCCAGGAACTTCTCAACAAAAATAGGGAATAGTTTATACTCATATACCTTATTGGAGTATTTTTCGTGCCCGAATTAGTTGAACCGGTATGATAATTATCTGAACCGGTCCAAAAAGGCAACAATTTGGCTCAAAAATTCTTCCGCTCCGTCTGAATGCGCGGGAGAGACCAAAATAAACAAGGGATTGAACCCTCGGTCGATTTGAAGTTGTTTCGACGCTCAATTCAGCTTCAATTTGGATTCTGGTTCAATTCTGGTTCAAACTGGTTCAACCTGGTTCAAGACTGGTTCAACCTGGTTCAAACTGGTTCAGGGCTGGTTCAAGACTGGTTCAGACTGGTTCATCCTGGTCTGGTCTGGTTCAGTCTGGTTTGGTCTGGTTCAGTCTGGTTTGGTCTCTTTTGAACTCATTTGGACTGGTCTGGTCTGGTTCACCTTGGTCCGGTCTGGTTCAGGGCTGGTTCACATTATAAAAGGGGTCTTTTTTTCTTCTTTCTTTTCTTTTCTTTCTCTCCTCTAGGGCCGGCCCCCCCTTTGCCTCTTTTCTTGATTTTCTTTCCCTCGAGCATCTTTTCTCCCCCAAACCTTGATATTTGTCTTGGATCTAGGCTTCCTTTTGATCTTGGACTGAAAAATCTCCCCAAACTTCCATATTTAGAGTTTCTCTCAGGCCCCTCGAGCACGTGGTTCGAGCCCTTTTCAAGATCTAATATTTGTCGGATCCTCAAGCTTTTCCTCAGGTAAACCCTCCATGATTTTTGGATATTTCATGTTTAATTTAATTTATGAATTCATGAGGTTGCCTATGAGGGTTAGAATTGTGATTTGGTGCCTCGAGCTTCTCTTTCAGGGGGGTAGAATTGATAAAAAGTGGATCTTTTTTTCTGGATCTGATCCCTCAATTTATTTTGCAGCTCATTATATCGCGCGTCTCGAGAGGTTGTTCCCCTGCTACGTCGGCTGATGGCGCGCCTCCCTCTTATGCTGGTGAGCTATTTTTGACAATATTTGAAAATTTACAAATTAGCCCCTTTTTTCTTAGAAATTTATAAATTGGTCCTTTTACCCCACGTTGTTCTCCTTGGTGAGGCAATCGGGAAGAGCCTTGATTCTCCTTGGTGAGGATCGACGCTTTAAAGATATGTTTTGCTTGGTCAAAACCATATCTCAAAATAAAGGGGGCGATTTGAAGCTACATTGTGCTTTATAAGGCAGTGATATATTATCGATATACCCTATCTTGTGATTGTACAATGTAACCAAATCGTCTCACCCTTTATAAGGCAATGACTCTATCTTACCCATTTGTAAGATGAGTTCAATTTCCTTTTATAATTAAGACTAACAGGTGTTTAACTGTTTTATTTCCAGTGGGATATCCTTCTGGATCATTCTCCTCTCATGCGGTATATGGGCGTCGTGGCGAGTACTATTCGACCTCCGACGACCTTTCCCCCATTCCAGTTACTCCTCAGTTCGCTTCGGGCACATCGACTGAGGTTGCTCAAGTGGTGAAGGAAGGTGGGCATCGAGCTCTTCGACAGTTGATTACCGATGCACCTTTCGTGAAGGACGCCAGTTCTATTCAGCCTCTTCGGAAGAGCGATTTCTTATTTGGCGACTCTGTCGAAGACCCGGATGCTGTGTTTCTTGAGGCCGAGCAGTGGCTTCATAAGACTGGCAGTGGCTTCATATATTTGCCGAAGATTCCTTGGCATCGTTCACTGACTGAGTTCAGGCGTCAGGCTGTGACACGGGAGATGTCGTGGCGCTTGACGGAGGAGCATGAGAGTGTCCACTGCGGCTACAGCACTCATCAGGCATTTCCTGGCTCAAGCAGGAGTCATATCACCGGATTGCATCCTGGGGTATTGGGGCTGGATGTACCACCACGTAACGAGTTCCTGCCACCGCTTCTACCTTGAGGAATCGCCTCGCTGCTCTAGGACGAGAGATGCCTGCGACGCGTCACAAGATTTATGGTTGGGTCCATTCTTTAGACAAGCTTTAGTGGACTCGCATGACGACGTACGTCTTGAGCCGATGGGGTGAGGAGTTGCACGCCTGTGGTTTATATGCAGCCGTTCGTGCCACCATGTATGGCTTGCCTGTCAGCGCGAGGCATTTCTGTGCTTTGTTCGAGCTTTATAATCCAGATTCAAACACTTTTCTGACCCGGCAAGGGGAGTTGGGCTTGGCTCTTCACGAGATGCACAGGATTTCTGGCTTGCCCATGGGACAAATGCTATACCAGGAGTACTTTCCCTCTAATCATGAATTGAATCAATTGAAGGATCGTATGCCCGACCATTATGAGACTCTATGGGACCTCACTTGTCACTATCATATTGCTTTGGCGCAGTCTGAGCCTTTAGCAAAGAGGACTAAGGTGTTCGTGAGTCTGAAGCAATTTGCAAATTATTTGTTTAAGAATCTGGAGAATAATTTTGGCGAGGCTATTTGTGAGTTGGCCCCACTTACTCCCTCAGGGGTGAACAGTCTGCTGAAGAAGATTGACGCTCATTCTTATACCACTAGCAGTCCTGAGGGTGGCTTTCCTGCAGGGACCAAGTTCAAATCATTCTTATGGCATGCGACCGCACCGATTCGACCGATGACTCTTCTTGCTGGTTATCTCGCTATTTGGTTGAAGAAGTGTGTGGTTCCATATCAGTCTGGCGACGCCTTGCCCTTGGAAGTGCTCTATCCAGCAGTTCAGCTCGCTTATAAGAAAGAACTTTCACTTCTTCCGGTGATGGTGGCCAACATCCATCGAGGACTTCGACAGCTTTCTGGTGCCTTTACACGGAAGGAAAGTGATTTACCGGGTCAGATTCCTACCATTAAGACGGAGCTCCCGTACACTTATATGATGGCCTGGTTCGTCCTTCACCGTTCGGATATGATGTCGGTACCGAACGCCACAGACCACTCCGTTCCCCTACTACAGTTGCTTGAGAATGGCAAGTGAGAGGGGCATGGATTTTCTGACGTCAGACAGCAGCTGCAGGTCCACAAGTGCTGGACATTTTCCACTTGCTTTTCGCAGTTCTCCGGCCGATATGGCGATTGTTTGATAGATGAGGAGAGGCCGAGAGAGTATCGAACTCACTTGGACATCGGCTGCTTTAACTGGCTAGTGAACATTAGGCCAGGTTATCTGACTTTTCGGGTGAGGGATCAGTGTTTCATAGAGCCATATCTACCCTACCGATTCGCTCGCCAGTTTGGCTATGATCAGCTTTACATCGGGAATCCTCGTCAGCAGCTTCGGGCCCACGGCGGTTTGGTGGATGGTCTCCGTGCTTGGTTGTGGACCGTGACTGGCTGTACTGGTACCAAGTTCAGTCTCCCGAGTGCTGATCGGTAGTTGAACCTCACTTTCTTGAGCTGTAAGTGGTTGTTAGCAGCCAATAAGATTATCCCCGTGAAGCCGATTGCAGAGCTAGAGGCCGAGGAAGCTTCTCAGGTTGATTCCCGTAGGATTTGGGAAAACGCTCGGTCACAGAGAACACGGAGCAAGACTCGTCGGATTGATGAAGAGGGAAAGAGGACTTTCCATTCTGCGGACGAGGCTTCAGGCGGAGATCCTGAAGATTACGAGGATTTTTCCGAACGAGGTTAACCATTTATCTTTTTCTTCTGCTTTCCAGAATTATTAAAGCTAACAATGGTTTGATGTTTCAGGGACCATTGACCAGGAAGAAGAGTTCCGTCCTCCTCCCCGAGCGAGACCTTCGATTATTGTCCCTGCTGCTAGGCGGAAGAGATTAGCTCGCAAGCCGCGTGCAGCTTCCCAAGCCTCTGATATGGACTTGGCTGGTGATGATCCTGCTAGTGACGGAGGTAACATCTACCCTGTAAACCATCCTCTTGATTATTCTGAACATTGACTCATGCTTTTTCATCTCTATATAGGAGAGCGTATAGAGAGCAAGATGAGTCCCGATCCCGTTCCTGTATCTCCTGGTGAGCCTGACCCACTGCCCCATGTAGAGAGGCCTACAGGAGTTGCTGACATTAGGGAGGATATCAATGTAGGGCCTGATCCCGCGGATCCAGGTACATCTACTATTAACAATGTATCTAAAGGAATTTGCGCATCCTCTAATCGTCTCTGTACTTCCTACTCCTTCAGATAACTTGCAGGAGGCGAACAAGGATTTTGGAAATAAAGAGGCTAATGCACCCGTGAAAGGTAACTCATTTCTATTGGTTGTAGTCTCTTCATTCTTCTTTGATACTTATATTCTCTTGTGCCAGACTTCTCGATTGATGATTTTGACGAGGAAGGCCTGTTTGCGGATACTCCTATGCTGCACTTCATGTATAGCTCCCCTCAGATTGATGACCAGCTACCTGGAGATATATTTCCTTAGTCCACATTCGCTAAAGATCCCGAGAACGGTTCCTTTGAAGGTATGTGCCTCCTTCTAAGTTGATTATAGGACTAGCCAATTTTGACTATTGCAGCTATAATGTAATGCCTCTACGAATTCTGTTTTGAATTTGACAGGAGTTTTTGTTGAGAATGACCCTGTTGAGCCGGCTGTGAGACCAACTACACCAGTTGATACATCTGCAGCCGTTACATCTCCACTACCCCCAGTGACTCAAGAGGGTATGAATTAAGCAACTAAGAATGTTGTTTATTCTTCCTCAAGGTCTTTTTCTGACAGATTTCCTCTTCTTTGTGTAGGGCCTTCTTCTCGGCTCCATGCTCTTGTGAAAGAGTTGCTATCAGACGACGATCCTGAGAAGATCGTTCTCTGCATAGAACTTCGCTCCTTCTTCTCCTTCATGAATGCTATGATTGGCAAGCTCTTCCATGGTGGACTCCTTCTTCGCCAATTCAAGCCTTTCCTTGATTCCAAAGTCAATTTGATAAGGAGAGCAGGATATCCAAATTTGGCACAGGCTATAGTTGACGACCTCGATTGCCTAGAGCATGAGCTTCAGATGTTTCGTGAGCTCCGAGATGCAGGCGTCCTCATTTATTACTGCTGAGCTGGATACCCGCTTACAGTCACTGCGCGAGACTCAGATTCTTGCTGAGCTTGAGATTCAGATGCAGCGAGACCGAGTAGATCGAGTTGAGACCGGCCTTGCTACTAGATTATCTTCACTTGCCGAGCTCGACTTTTCCATTACCTCTTGCGAGACCAAGATAGACCGGCTCAGAAGAGAACTCCGCGAAGAAGAAGAGACTTTGGGTATTCTTCAGATGACGAAAGCACAGGATCAGCAAACCTGCACGGCTTTGTCTGATGAGTTGCAGTCCTTGAAGCAGAAGCTAGTCGAGACAGAGGAGACTGCTGTGAAGACTTCGACCGCCACCGAGGAGTCCATTAGAGCTGAACTTAGGCAAGCTTATGATGAGAAGCTGTCTAAGATCAGTCAGCAGATTTTTGGTCATAGTTTTGATGTATGATTTTGTTTGCTGAGTACTTTGACCTTTGATTCCTTTAGTGAAACTGGTTTTCATTTTTATCTTTATTATGATTCGTCATTCCGTTTGAAATGATTGATCATAATACTCATAGGATTTTTGGCAAACCCTCAGCCATCAACGGGTTTGATGAGCCTTTACCGACTACCGTTTGAGTCGGGCTAGCATGCGAATTATTTAAATCCGTTCGCATGTAACGTTGCGCTCAGAGATTGAATTCTCTGAGACTTCGTGCTATGATGTCGAATACATAGACTTAGCTATTGTTACGGGAATAGGCTACCCGGTGACACGTGTTAAGTGTTGTCTTTAGGATTTTTGGCTAACCCCCAGCCTTCAACGGATTTGATTAGCCTTTACCGACTACAGTTTGAGTCGGGCTAGCATGCGGATTGTCTAAATCCGTTCCGCACATGACGTTGAGCTAAAAGAGTTAACTCTTTTAGTGCTACGATATTGAATACGTAGACTTCGTCTTTCACCTGTGAAAAGACTAAACAGCAACGTGTATGAGACGTTGACTTAGGATTTTTAGCAAATCCTCAGCCTTTAACGGATTTGATGTGCTCTTACCGACTACCGTTTGAGTCGGGCTTACATGCGGATTGTTTTAATCCGTTCCGCATGTGACGTTGCGCTAAAGGAATGAACTCCCTTAGACTTCGTGCTACAACTTCGAATATGTAGACTTTGCCATTGTTATGGGAATAGGCTACCCAGCAACGTGTATTAGACGTTGGCTTATCCCTACTTAGGCTTTGGGATAAAGGTCCCCAGAGTCAGGCTCTGGTATCCTTTTCTACGGATAAAGATCAAACCGGCGACGCGTGTTAGGCGTCGACATATCCTTTCTTAGGATTCAGGATAAAATTCCCCATGCGTGTGAGGCATGGATTTCGGTGTTATTAATAACAACCTGCTACAATGTTGAATATGCGGACGAGTGTTCTTTTTAACGGTTAAGAACTAACCGGCAGCGCGGGTTAGGCGCAGACTTATCCCTTCTTAGGTTTCAGGATAGGATACCCCAGAATCGAACTCTGGTGTCTTCTTCTTCGGAGAAAAACTAAACCGGCAGCGCGTGTTAGGCGCAGACTTATCCCTGCTTAGGTTTCGGGATAAAATACCTAGGATGAATCCTAAATTGATAAATTTTGGAAAAAGGATCGATGTGGGAAGGAAGAATTTTATATTCTATTCCTTGATTCTGGAAAGGAAGAATTTTATATTCTATTTCCAGTGCAAGAAAGAAACTAGAAGTGGGATCTCCACTCCGAGAATCTGGAAGACCTAGATAAACTTACCTTTTATAGGATTGGTTATCTGATCGGAAGATGAGTCCTTCGTTTATCGAAGTGAAATTTTAACTTTAGTTATGACCATGAGAAGGTTTAACCAAAGAGAAAAGAAAGGGAGTTCTTTCGTTTATCGAAAGGGGACTCCGAACTGAAAGTGGACCTCTTGTTCATGGAAAGAGTCAAGAGGCCCAGAAGAACATTTTTTTGTGGACTCACTGTCAATTGGACTTGATCAGTGAGGGATTTTGGTGGTGAAAATTAATTTGGGTTATCCTCTAGAATATTAAGTGTAATATTCTTCAAGGAACTTCCCGATAAATGAGTTATTCTGAATGTACTAGGGATAGTACTTTTTCAGGAACTTCTCATTTATTGGCATTAATTGCCTGACGCCCTCTAAAGAAATTAGGCGGTAAGCGCCGTTTGAATAGACTGTGTCTATTACAAACGGTCCTTCCCACTTGGGTTCGAATTTACCTTTCTTCTTGGAGTTGAGGATTATTAGTCAGCGAGCAGCGAGGACCAGATCTCCTTCCTTAAAGCTTCTTTGGCGGACTCTTTTGTCAAAAGCCCTAGATATCCTGGCTTGGTAGAACTCGATGTGTTGTTGAGCTTCCAATCGCCTTTCATCCAACCTTTCGAGTTCTTCGAGACATTTTTGATGCTGCTCTTCGGTCGTCATCTCCGTTGCGAGAGCGATCCGAAGGGAGGGAATTTGAATCTCCAACGGTAGCACTGCTTCACATCCGTACACCAACGAATACGGGGTGGCTCCCGTAGGTGTACGTATGGTGGTGCGATAAGCCCAAAGCGCTTCGCCGAGTTTATCGTCCCAATCTCGCTTATTGGTTTTCACGAGTTTTGACAGGATCTTGATGATCGTCTTGTTGAAAGCCTCAGCTAATCCATTAGCGGCGGGATAATAAGCCGTTGACGAAACATCTTGAATCTTGAATTTGTCGCAGAATCTGACGAAAGCGTTGCTTATGAACTGCGGACCGTTGTCATGAATGATCCGTCTCGGCACGCCGTGTCGGTATATGACATGATGCTTGATGAAGTTGATGACGTTGTTCGTCTTCACTTCTTTAAGCGGAATTGCTTCAGCCCACTTTGAAAAGTAGTCGGTGATAGCGAGAATAAACCGATCGCCTTTGACTGAAGGGGGAAAAATAGGGCCGACAATGTCCATACCCCATGTCTCGAATGGCCAGGATGTGGTTGACGTGTGTAACCGCTCCGGTGGTTGGTGCATATAATTCGCATGCACTTGACAGGCGTGACATTCTCGGGCGTACTCGATTGCATCACGTACCATTGTTGGCCAGAAATATCCCATTCTTCTGATTCGATCATAAAGTTTGGGACCGGGCTGATGTGCACCACATTCTCCTTCGTGTGCTTCCTTAAGAACTTCTTTTGCTTCTTCGTTTGAAAGGCATCGGAGAAGCAAATCGTCATACCCTCGGCGATATAACGTACGGGTCTCGGTATTGTAAAAGAACCGTGGTGCTCTTCGGCGAATAGATTCTCTTTCTTTTACATCCTCCGGTAAAATGCCATATTGGACGTAGTCAATGATGGGAAAGCGCCAATCTCGGGACTCAGACCCGATTTGGGTTGAGTTTACCTCTTTGGCGTTTACATTTCTATCATCCTCCTCTTCGATATCCATATCGTATATGGGTATATAGAGTTGGTGTGATCTTACTGTGACTAGCAGTTCAGCTTCTGGCTTTTGCGCGAGTGATACTGCTAGTGCTGCCAGTGCATCCGCATAAGCGTTCTGGAGACGAGGGATGTATTCAATATAAAATTCTTCAAAATAATCCGCTATTCTGACGGTCTCCTGGTGGTATGGAATCAGATCTGGGTTCCTGACTTCATACTCTCCACGAACTTGGTTGACTATCAATTGAGAATCCCCAAAAGCTTCGAGATATTCGACCCCCAGCTCCTTGGCGAAACTGAGTCCAATGAGGAGCGCGTTGTACTCTGCTACGTTATTGGAACATGGATTTGTCAGTGAATAAGCTCGAGGCATAACATGCTTCCCCGGGGAAACTAAGACGACTCCAACTCCGGAGGAGACCTTAGGACATCCAGGGGTTACTGCTTTATTAACTGCTCTCGAAGCACCATCAAAGTATAACTGCCATACTTGTTGATGTGATGTGGTATTAACCTCGTGGGTTTCATCCGGCAAGTCATCATATACTTCAACCGTATCTGTTGTCGGGCTTGCCGCCAAAAGATCACAAATTGCTGGTCCTTTGACTGACTTCTGCTGTTTGAAGTGCAAATCATACTGGGACAAGAGAAGAGCCCACTTCGCTAATCACCAATTCATCGAACCCGGTTGAGCCATGAATACCCGTACCGGATTAACATTAGCAATGACGTAAATCGTCTGTCCAACCAAGTAATGTCGCATCTTTTGCACTGCGAATACCAATGCGAGACATTCTTTCTCGATCATCGGATATCGAGACTCGGCACCTATCAAGGTCCGACTTAGGTAATAAACTGCCTGTTCGTGACCATTATCATCGTCTTGTGCTAATAAAGCACTTATCGAATGGTTCATCGCCTTGATGTAAATCAAGAACGGTTTACCTGATTTTGGTGCAACAAGAACAGGGGGATTCATCAGATATGTCTTGATATCTTCAAATGCTTTTTGGCAGGCGTCGTCCCAAACAAACGACACACCTTTCTTGTTTAGTTTAGAGAACGACTGGCACTTCCCAGAAAGATTTGAAATGAACCTCCGGATGTAAGCTAAACGCCCTTGCAATCCTCTGAGTTCTCTTAGATTTCTCGGGGGCTGCAATTCATTTATCGCCTTCACCTTATCAGGGTCGATGTGTATACCTTTAGTGGTGACGACGAATCCAAGGAATTTTCCGCTGGACATTCCGAGGAAGGATTTTGTGGGATTCATTTTCAATTGATGACTCCGCATGAGATCAAACATCGTTT
This sequence comes from Asparagus kiusianus, assembly GCA_022839385.1. Lineage (NCBI taxonomy): Eukaryota > Viridiplantae > Streptophyta > Magnoliopsida > Asparagales > Asparagaceae > Asparagus > Asparagus kiusianus. The sequence continues at coordinate 5,856 of BQKN01048190.1, read as the reverse complement.
TCAAGTCTTTGATGTGATCTTCTTTGTTGCGGCTTTTTACCACTAAATCATCAACGTAGCATTCAACCGTTTTCCTGAGGTGCTTCTGAAAAATCTTAGTCATCGCTCGTTGGTATGTGGCGCCTGTGTTCTTCAGACCGAAAGGCATCACCGTGTAGCAGAAGACACCGAGGGGCGTTCTGAATGCTGTATGTTTCTCGTCATCCGGGTGCATCTTGATCTGATTATACCCCGAAAAGCCGTCCATGAAGGACATTCTCTCGAATCCGCACGCATTATTGATGATGACGTCCGTGATTGGGAGAGGAAAGTCGTCTTTCGGACATGCTGCATTCAGGTCCCTGAAGTCAATGCATATCCTGATCTTGCCATTCTTCTTCATGACTAGGACAATGTTGGCCAGCCAGTCTGGATGCTGCTCCTCTCGGATAAACCCTGAGTCGATCAACTTCTTAACCTCTGCCTCGATGGCTTCCATAATTTGTGGACGAAACCGTCTTTGCTGTTGTTTGACAGGTTTGGCATCCGGCTTGATGTCGAGGTGGTGCATCGCTACATTGGGGTCGAGCCCTGGCATGTCTTCGTAATTCCAGGCGAAGATGTCGATATATTCCCTGATAAGGGCAATTAATTCCTCCTTCTCATCTGGCGGAAGACTACCGCTGATGAATATGGGCTTTGGATTGGCCTCATCGCCCATATTAATTTGGACTACTTCGTCTTCGGTGGGTGGTTCCCTCTGTTCAAACCTATCTCCATACTGCAGGTTTAGGTGATGAACCCATGGGTCCTCCAACGTTGGCATTTGATCGTCATCCTCCAACGTAGATGGATCAGCTGTAGTCATGTTCGACATTAAGGTCTTGAACACTTCTCCCAAACTTGTGTCGGAGTCCCATCCTGAGGAATCTGCCGAGTACCCATCCTTGGCTTTGTTAGCAAGTTGATCGATGATTTGCCAACCACATTCATCATCAGATGAGGAAACGTAGCCTAAGCCTCTCTTGTGACGGTAATAGTCATCTGGTTTCCCTTTTGGTACATATGCCGCTTTGACTGGGATACGAGAACCTCGATCGAAGTACAAACCTTCTCCGAGCGTGAAGTCATACCCTTGTTTTTCCATGAGCGTACGCGCTTCCGGACTATACTTAGATAAGTGCAGACCAGATTTGTCATCATCTTCATCTTCTCTTAGGAAATGATCTGGCAACGGAAAATTCTCTCCTTTACCATAAATCACTTCTTTTTGTCCCCCTCTTTTGGCAGGAACAATCTGGGTTGTTCCGAAAGAATGCTGGAGGCGTTTCTTCGTTACATAAGATGATCGGAGCGGCATACACAAATCAAGATTATCGTCTAATCCCTTTATCGCATCATCAAGAGACAAAGAGTACTATAAATCATGATTTATTTTAATATCGGCAAGTTGCCAGTTACAACCGCCATCTGACGATTGTTCATCGTCAAGATTGATTACAAAGGGTACAATGTCATTTAAAACAAAACCGCCATTGTAATCAAATCCGGCCTCGGAATCAGCTTCTTCTCCGCTGTCCGTGCCTTGGATCGATGGTTCCGTATCGGATTCATTACCATAAAGGAGAGAATCTGTGAAGTAATTCTCATACCCTTTGAATGGTTGCTTATCCGCGACCACCGTCCTAACCCTTCCATCAGTGTCGACATATTTCAGACACTGATGTAAGGTGGAGGGAACTATAACATTACTATGGATCCAAGGCCGACCCAGTAGTAAGTTATAGGATGTCTCAGCATCAATCACGTAGCACGTGACCTCCGTCTTCAGATCGCCCATATGGCACTTTATTCGGATCTTCCCCAAAGGCCTTGACCCGCTGGTGTTGAATCCGTAAATGACCGTGCCTGTAGATGCCAACTTGCTGACTGGAATGCTAAGGCTATGCATTAGGCGAAGTGACATAATACTCACAGCGGAACCCGGATCCACTTGGATTCGGTTGACTTCGCTAGAGCCAATGTACCCGACGAAGTACAGGGGCCGATCATGGTTTGAATTCTTCGTCTGCATGTCCTCTTTGGTGAAGGTGATGCAGGGAATGTTCTTAGCTGCCACATTGCACTGTTGAGCTAAAAGTTCCAATTCTTCAGGCGCCGGCTTGATCCGAGTGAGGAATGCTTCTGAATCAGTCAAGGCCTCCTGCAAGGCTTCTCTAGTTTCCTTAGATAGCCGCAGCAACTCATATAGCATTATCCGCGCTGTTATATTGGCTAGCTGAGCCATAATGTCGAAGGCGCGCAGAGTCTTTGAACTTTCCGGTTTATCTTTTCCAATCGGACGACTGAAACGAGACTGCTTCGGATTTGGAACCTCCTCGGGCCTCTTTTCTTTTTGTTTATCTGCCGGCTATCGTCGAACCTCCTCAACCGGTTTAGGGACCGTAATCACCCCCAGCTCTATGAGAGTCTTGGCTGGTCCCCGTTTTATCACCCCCTGCTCAGCTAATTGATCGCCAGGAGATGGATATTTGAAGTGATATTCGTTTCCACTCTGGGTCGCAAAGACCTCCTGTTCTTCATCGGAAAGTGGGAAAGCGGGGATTCTTTCGTCATCTTCTCCTGGGATAGCAGAGACTCCATAACAAGATTTCCCTTTCCCTTTGGACTTATTCTTGGATGAAGATCCGGCCCATTGTTCATCTTAAATCAGGCCGGGGTGCACCCAGAGAATTTCACCGTTTGGGGCGGTGTGCGGCACAAGTCCCTTTTGGCGTTGTCCGTGCGGGTCGTCATTCACCGTCTTCATCCCGACTTTGGTGACACGCTTTGGCTCGAACCAAGCTGTAGGCACTGATCCAAAATTGATTGACACCACGTTTGCTCCCACATTCTTGGCTGGTTTTGGGGTTATGACCCCTACGTCGATCAATGCCTGGATCTTGTCCTTGAGGTGGTAGCAAGACTTCGTTGGGTGGTGGACCGCTCTGTGGTACGCGCAGTACTTCGGGTCCGTCACCTTAGTGGCTCCTTTGTGATCTACGATCGCCGGCAGCTGGATTTTGTTGTTCTCCAACAGGTACTTAAAAATGCCGGGAACTTCATCATCCTTGAAGGAGTAGACTTTGGGAAACCTCGGCTCCGAAGACTTTTGCTTCTGAGGCCGTTGCTGCCAATGTGGCTGCGATTGTTGTGGCGCTCGTTGCTGCTGTTGTTGCTGTTGCTGAGGTTGCAATTAAAACGTTTGGTTAGCATCAACGGCATTAGCATGAGCTTTACCTTCCCCTTTTTGGTTGAAGTTCTGTTTCGGAGGATTTGTTGCCGGTTGGCCTCTCTCCGCCTTCTTTCTCCTGAGGAATCGCTCAGCTTGCACTCCTCGAACCTTCAAATCCTTCCAGGTCTTGGATGGTGCTGTACCCATTGCTTCCAACACATCCAGCGAAAGGTTGTTGTGGCAGGTCTGGAGGATGAATTCCTCAGTGATCGGGTCCCGGCAATTCATCGCCTTGTTCCGGAACCTTTTGACGAAGGTGTCGACTAACTCCCCGTCTTTCTGCTTCTCATCGAGTAATGATCCGATAGAGATCTCGGTGTCGTCGTCGAAGAAATTCGTAAGGAATTTAGTCTCCATGTCGTCCCAGCTGTTTATGCTTCCTGGCTTGAGGCGACGATACCAATCGAAGGCGGCTCCGCGAAGAGTGCCAACGAATGACCGCTCCATCAGAGGCTCATTACCAGAGATGACTCCCAAGTGCGATTTGAAGTAAATCAAATGCTGAGTAGGTAAACCCATCCCATTAAACGACGTGAAGTTAATTAGACTGAACTTCGCCGGATATGGGATTGATTCCCACTCTCTTGGGTATGGACAAGGAATGCCTGTCTTTTTCGTCTCCTGAGCGGAAATCAATGTATTGATTTTGCTCTCGAGATTTTTAATTTTCAGGCTTTCACCCGTGTCTTCGCTAGCATTCTCGTTACCACCCCCTGGATTGATGGGAGGGTTATTGGCATTACGAGTTTCATTTGTGTCCTCATCTTCCAGGTTGTTCTAGTTATGACGACTTGGTTCGCCTTGTTGGTTCCTCAATGCTTGGATTTGTTGGTCATGCATCTCTCTCATGTTCTGCATGGCCATCTGCATTTCAAACCTAAAGCTTTCTTGTTGTTTGGCCATGGCTTCTTCGAGCATCTTGGCCACTTGCTCCGCGCTTATCATGAACGACTCGCGGGGCTGTCCTTCACTGGACACGGTATTGTCAGATGCAACTGCTGAGCCGGCATCTGATTCTTCATCTCCCGAGGGTACTCTTGTTCGAACCCTACCATACTTTGCACGAATGATAGCTCCAGACTGAAGACGAGTTACACGTCGGGGTATTTCTGGAATCGCCTCGGGGTTATCTTGAGGCGATGTTCCTCTGTTGGTCATGTTGGTGGTAACTCTTGAATGTTCACCGTCTTCGACCATCGTTCTTCTTCGTCGAAAACGCCTATGCCTTGGTTTTGGCGTTTCGGTACTAAGTCTTTCGAAGACCGAAACTCTCTCGGGGACTGCCTTGACACAGTTGCACTCAGACAGTACCACTCGAATGAGCTTTGAACAAGGACACTGAGTTTCGAGCCTTCGAGGGCTTCTCTTCCTGGTTTTCCTCATGCTTCCGTCACAATAGTATAACTCGTCAGCTTGACGATCAGAGTAATCTATTGTGTGTTGACACGACTTCTCAGGTATAACGTCCTCGTCATCAGACGAGAAAGTTACCTTCTGAGGGCGATTTGCCTTCTTTGGGCTTTCAATAGTCACGCGCCTCGAGACGCACCTTTGTGGGCGTGAATCTTCAGCGGGCGCCTGCACTTCGATGCGCAAAGTTGTGCACTTGGGTGCCACGGTTTTCTCCAAATGTTGAGGGTTGCGGCGACCCCCAGCATGTTGAATTGTTTGGGACTTCTTCATTGGCCCCAAGCGTTCCTGGACTGGAGCTTTGCCTCGTTCCTTGGGAAGTGGACCGAGGCGCTCCAAAACTGATTTCCTCTTCTGGGATGGTCCTGCGGGATCTCCCGGAACAGTTGCGGAAATCATCGGCGATTTGGGTTGATTCGCCGGAGGTTGACTCTTTGGAGGCTGCGGTTGTTGCTCCTTGGTCTGAACCGTCGCTTCAGACTTCGGCCTCCAAACCCTACGAGTTGATGGCGGCTTTTTGACCACCTCCTTCTGTAGCTTCCGACGGGCTTCTTCAGCTTTGGCCCGCGCTTGCGCCGATAATGCGCGGCGTTTGCGGATACGCTCCTCCAGCATCGAACGGTTCCGTTTGACACGGACCCACTCCATGGTTGATGGCTTGGAGGAACCGCCCTTCATTTGTTGTTGAGGCTGTTTGCCTCGTTTGCTCTTCAGATCCGCATGGTAGCGGACCCCGTCAACAGATTCCATGGCCTTTACGAATTGCTTCGCGAGGCGTTGACGCTGCCTCTGGCGAGCTCTTTTAGAGAGAGTCATCACGCCTTCAATGGCGGATTTGACCTGCTTGGAGGCCGGTGGGGCTTCACCCGACGTAACTTCGGCGTCGATCGGGGTGAGATTGTCGTTGGTGGCTTCAACTTCTTCGCACCAACGGACTTTTCTCCTGGAGGAGAACTTCTGGGATTTCTTGGACTTACGGGGGCAGGTAGATCCAGACGAGGACACGTACTCCTCGTACTTCTGCTGGTCGAACTCATACTCGACCTCCTCCACGACCGGGATCGAGATCCGCGGCTGCGACGCTCCGATCTTGGCAGCGAGATCGGTGGCTCCCACTGTGGTCGCCAGATTGTTCGCGGGAAAAACTGATGCTTTCTTCATTGACGATTCCATTGCACTCTTAAAGAACAACT
>BQKN01048178.1:0-22786 GCA_022839385.1 Asparagus kiusianus | reverse complement strand
AGAATGTCACGCTTGCCAAGTGCATGCGAATTATATGCACCAACCTCCGGAGCGATTGCACACATCAACCACGTCTTGGCCATTCGAGACATGGGGTATGGATATTGTCGGTCCTATCTTTCCTCCTTCAGTCAAAGGTGATCGATTTATTCTCGCTATCACCGACTACTTTTCAAAGTGGGCTGAAGCCATTCCGCTTAAAGAAGTGAAGACGAACAACGTCATTAACTTCATTAAGCATCATGTCATATACCGACACGGCGTGCCGAGGCGGATCATTCATGACAACGGTCCGCAATTCATAAGCAATGCCTTCATCAGGTTTTGCGACAAGTTCAAGATTCAAGATGTTTCGTCGACAGCTTATTACCCAGCTGCGAACGGATTAGCTGAGTCTTTCAACAAGACGATCATCAAGATCCTGTCAAAGCTTGTGAAGACCAATAAACGAGATTGGGACGATAAACTCGGCAAAGCGCTCTGGGCTTATCGCACTACTATACGCACACCTACGGGAGCTACTCCGTATTCTCTGGTATATGGATGTGAGGCTGTGCTACCGTTGGAAATTCAAATCCCCTCACTTCGGATCGCTCTCGCAACGGAGATGACGACCGAAGAGAAGCATCAAAAGCGTCTCGAAGAACTCGAAAGACTGGACGAAAAGCGCTTGGAGGCTCAACAACACATCGAGTTCTACCAAGCCAGGATATCCAGAGCCTTTGACAAGAGGGTTCGCCAAAGAAGCTTCAAGGAAGGAGATCTGGTCCTCGCCGCTCGTCGACCAATAATCCTCACTTCTAAGAAGAAAGGTAAATTCGAACCCAAGTGGGAAGGACCGTTTGTGATAGACACAGTCTATTCAAACGGTGCTTACCGCCTAATTTCTTTAGAGGGCAACAGGCAATTAATGCCAATAAATGGGAAGTTTTTGAAAAAGTACTATCCCTAGTACATTCAGGACAACTCATTTATCGGGAAGTTCCTTGAAAAATATTATACCTAATATTCTAGAGGATAACCCAAATTCATTTTTACCTCCAAAATTCCCTCACTGATCGATTTCAATTGACAGTGAGTTCACAAAAATGTTCTTTCGGCCCTCTTGATTCTTTCCATGAACAGGAGGTCCACTCTCAGTTCGGAGTTCCCTTTCGATAAACGAAAGAACTCCATTTCTTTTCTCTTTGGTTCAACCTTTTCATGGTTATAACCGAAGTAGAAATTTCGCTTCGATAAACAAAGAATTCTTCTTTCGATCAGATAACCCATCCTATAAAAGGTAAGTTTATCTAGATCTTCCAGATTCTCGGGGTGGAGATCCCACTTCCAGTTTCTTTCTTGCACTGGAACTAGAATATAAAATTCTTCCTTTCCAGGATCCGGGAAATAGAATATAAAATTCTTCCTTTCCCACACCAACTCCTTTTCCAAAATTTACAAAATTAAGATTCATCTTAGGAATTTTATCCCGAATCCTAAGTAGGGATAAGTCTGCGCCTAACACGCGCTGCCGGTTTAGTCTTTTTCCGATCGAAAAAGACACCAGAGTTCGATTCTGGGGTATTTTATCCTGAAACCTAAGTAGGGATAAGTCGACGCCTAACACGCGTCGCCGGTTTGTTCTTAACCGTTAAAAAGAACACCCGTCCACATATTCAACATTGTGGCAGGTTGTTATTAATAACACCAAGATCCATGCCTCACACGCATGGGGAATTTCATCCTGAATCCTAAGAAAGGATATGTCGACGTCTAACACGCGTCGCCGGTTCGATCTTTATCCGTAGAAAAAGATACCAGAGTCTGACTCTGGGGACCCTTATCCCGAAGCCTAACTAGGGATAAGTCAACGTCTAATACACGTTGCTGGGTAGCCTATTCCCATAACAATGGCAAAGTCTACGTATTCGAAGTTGTAGCACAAAGTCTAGGGGAGTTCATTCCTTTAGCACAACGTCACACGCGGAACGGATTTAAACAATCCGCATGTAAGCCCGACTCAAACGGTAGTCGGTAAGAGCATCTCAAATCCGTTAAAGGCTGAGGATTTGCCAAAAATCCTAAGTCAACGTCTAATACACGTTGCTGTTTAGTCTTTTCACAAGAGAAAGACGAAGTCTACGTATTCAATATCGTAGCACTAAAAGGGTTAACTCTTTTAGCTTAACGTCACGTGTGGAACGGATTTAGACAATCCGCACGCTAGCCCGACTCAAACGGTAGTCGGTAAAGGCTAATCAAATCCGTTAGAGGCTGGGGGTTGGCCAAAAATCCTAAAGCCAACACCTCACATGTGTCGCCGGGTAGCCGATTCCCGTAACAATGGCGAAGTCTATGTATTCTACATCATAGCACAAAGTCTCAGAGAATTCAATCTCTGAGCATAACGTTACATGCGAACGGATTTAAACAACTCGCATGCTAGTCCGACTCAAACGGTAGTCGGTAAAGGCTAACCAAACCCGTTGATGGCTGAGGGTTTGCCAAAAATCCTATGAGTATTGTGGTCAATCATTTCAAACGGAATGACGAATCATAATAAAAAGGAAATTCACTAAAAGAGTCAAAAGTCAAATCACTCAGTAAACAGAATCAGACATCAAGACTGTGGCTAAAAATCTGCTGGCTGACCTTAGACAGCTTCTCATCATAAGCTTGCCTAAGTTCAGCCCTAAGGGACTCCTCGGTGGCGGTCGAAGTCTTCGCAGCAGCCTCCTCGATCTTGACTAGCCTCTGCTTCAAAGACTTCAACTCATCGGACAAAGCCGTACAGGTCTGCTGGTCCTGTGCTTCTGTCATCTGAAGAATGCCAAAAGTCTCCTCTTCTTCGCGGAGTTCTCTTCTGAGCTGATCTATCTTGGTCCCACAAGAAGTAATAGAAGAGCGGAGCTCGGCAAGTGAAGATAACCTGGTAGCAAGGCCGGTCTCAACTCGAGTTACTCGGTCTCGCTGCACCTGAACCTCAAGACTAGCAAGAAGCTGAGTCTCGCGCAGTGACTGTAAACGGGTCTCCAGCTCAGCAGCAATGAAGGAAGAGGCACCGGTATCTCGAAGCTCACGAAACATCTGAAGCTCATGCTCTAGACAGTCGAGATCGTCAACTATGGCCTTCGCCAAATCTGGGTATCCTGCTTCCCTTATCAAATTGATCCTGGAATTAAGGAGAGGTTTAAACTGGAGAAGCGAAAGTCCGCCATGAAAGATCTTGCCAATCATGGCATTCACAAAGGAGAAGAAGGAGCGAACTTCTAGGCAGATAACGATCTTGTCGGGATCGTCGTCAGATAACAACTCCCTCACTAAGACATGAAGACGAGAAGAACGCCCTACACAAAAAAAGGGAGAAGTCCGTCAAAAGTCTTAATAAGAAAAAGGAATAGCACTCTTCAATGAGTTGACTTATACCTTCTTCCCCTTGAGCCGCTGGGGGTAGTGGAGGTGTAACGGTTGTAGATGCATCAACTGGTGTAGTTGGTCTCACAGCCGGCTCAACATGGTCTTTCTCAACAAAAGCTCCTGTCAAATTCAAAACAGAATTCGCAGAGGCGTTACATCATAGGTGCATTAGTCAAGATTGGCTAGTCCTATAATCAACTCAGAAGGAGGCACATACCTTCAAAGGAACCATCCTCGGGATTGTTAGCGAATGCGGACTCAGGAAACATGTCTCCAGGTAGCTGGTCCTCAATCTGAGGTGAGCTATATATGTAGTGCATCATAGGAGTGTCCGCAAACAAGCCTCCCTCATCAAAATCATCAATGGAGAAATCTGACATAAAAAGATATAAGTGCCAAAGAAGAGTGAAGAGACTACAACTAATGGAAATAAGTTACCTCTCACGGGTGCATCAGCCTCTTCATTTCTAGGATTCGTCTCCTGCAAATTATCTGAAGAAGCGAGAAGTAGAGGACAGTTAGAGGATACACAAATTCATTCATGTATTATCTAAAGAAATACAGTGTCAGTGTTAGATGTACCTGGATTCACGGAATCGGCTCCTACATTAATCTCCTCTCCAATGTCAGCAACCCCGGTAGGCCTCTCTACATGAGGTAGTGGGTCAAACTCATCGGGAGATACGGGAATGGGATCGGGACTCATCTCATTCTCTCCACGCACTCCTATATAGAGATAGAAGAGCATGAGTCAATGTTCTGAATAACCAAGAGAATGGTTCACAGGATGGATATTACCTCCGTCACTGGCAGGATCATCGCCAGCCAGGTCCATATCAAAAGCTCGGGAAGCTGCACGCGGCTTACGGGCTAACCTCTTCCGCCTAGCGGTGGGGATCGAAGGTCTCGCCTGAGGAGGAGGATGAAACTCTTCATCATGATCAACTGTGGTCCCTGAAACGTCAAACCATAGTCAGTTTCAATATTTCTGGAAGATAGAAAAAAAAAATGAATTGCAAACCTCGCTCGGAAAAGTCATCATAATCTTCGGGATCCCCGCCTGAAGCCTCGTCTGTGGAATGGAATGTCCTCTGACCCTCTTCATCAATTCGGCGAGTCTTGTTTCGCGCCCTCTGTGCTCGAGCGTTCTCCCGAATCCTAAGGGAATCAAGATGAGAAGCCTCCTCAGCCTCTATCTCTGCAATCGGCTTCACGGGGACAGTCTTGTTAGCTGCTAGTAACCACTTGCAGCTCAAGAAAGTGAGGTTCAACTGCTGATCAATACTCGGGAGACTGAACTTAGCACCAGTACAGCCAGTCACGGTCCACAACCATGCACGGAGACCGTCTACCAAGCCACTATGGGTCCGAAACTGCTGACGAGGATTCCCGATATAGAGCTGATCATAGCCAAACTGGCGAGCGAATCGGCAGGGTAGATATGGCTCTATGAAGCACTGATCCCTCACCCAAAAAGTCAGATAGCCAGGCCTGATGTTCACCAGCCAATTGAAGCAGCCAATGTCTAAGTGAGTCCGATACTCTCTCGGCCTCTCATCATCTATCATGCACTCGCCGTACCGGCCGGAGAACTGCGGAAAACAAGTGGAGAATGCCCAACACTTGTGGACCTGCAGCTGCTGTCTGACATCAGAAAATCCTCGACCCTCCCACCTGCCATTCTCAAGCAACTGTAGCAGGGGAACGGAGTGATCTGTGGCGTTCGGCACCGACATCATATCCGAGCGGTGGAGGACGAACCAGGCATCAGATAAGCGTACGAAAGCTCCACCTTAAGAGTGGGAATCTGACCTGGCAAATCGGTCTCCTTCCGTGTGAAGGCACTAGAAAGCTGTCGAAGTCCTCGGTGAATGTCAGCTACCATCACCGGAAGAAGTGAAAGCTCTTTCTTGTAAGCAAGCTGAACTGCTGGATAGAGTACCTCCAAGGGCAAGGCGTCGCCAGACTGGTATGGAACCACGCACTTCTTCAACCAGATAGCAAGAAAGCTGGCAAGAAGAGTCATCGGTCGGATCGGTGTGGTCGCATGCCATAAAAAAGATCTGAACTTGGTCTTCGCAGGGAAGCCACCCTCAGGACTGCTAGTGGTATAAGAACGAGCGTCAATCTTCTTCAACAGACTGTTCACCTCTGAAGGAGTAAGTGGGGCTAACTCACAAATATCCTCGCCAGAACGGTTCTCCAGGTTCTTGAACAAATAGTTAGCAAACTGCTTCAGACTCACGGAGGCCTTGGTCCTTTTTGCTAAAGGCTCAGACTGTGCTAAAGCAATGTGATAATGACAAGTAAGATCCCATAGAGTCTCATAGCGATCAGGCATGCGATCCTTCAACTGGCCCAATTCATGATTAGAGGGAAAGTACTCCTGGTATAGCATCTGTCCCATGGGAAAGCCAGAAATCCTGTGCATCTCGTGAAGAGCCAAGCCCAACTCCCCCTGCCGGGTCAGAAAAGTGTTCGAGTCTGGATTATATAGCTCGAACAAAGCACAGAAATGCCTCAAACTGACAGGCAAGCCATACATGGTGGCACGAACAGCTGCATGCAAACCGCAAGCGTGCAACTCCTCGCTCCATCGGCTCAAGACATATGTCGTCATGCGACTCCACCAAGACTTGTCCAAAGAGTGGACCCAACCATAAATCCTGTGACGAGTCGCAGGCATCTCCTGTCCTAGGATAGCGAGGCGATTCCTCAAGGTCGAGGCAGTGGCGAGAAACTCGTTACGTGGTGGTGCATCTAGTCCCAACACTCCGGGATGCAATCCGGTGATATGACTCCTGCTCGAGCCAGGAGCTGCCTAATGTGTGACGTAGCCGCAATGGACGCTCTCATGATCCTCCGTCAAGCGCCACGACATCTCCCGTGTCACAGCCTGACGCCTGAGCTCAGTCAATGAGCGATGCCGAGGAATCTCCGGCAAGTATAGGAAGCCACTGCCGGTCTTGTGGAGCCACTGCTCAGCGTCAATGAATACGGCTTCTGGGTCATCGACAGAATCACCAAATAGGAAGTCGCTCTTCCGAAGAGGCTGAGTAGAGCTGGCATCCTTCACAAATGGCGCATCTGTGATCAGCTGACGAATAGCTCGATGACTACCTTCCCTCACCACCTGGGCAACCTCAGTCGATGTGCCCGAAGCAAACTGAGGAGTAGCTGGAATAGGAGAAGGATCGTCGGAGGTCGAGTAATACTCGCCACGACGCCCACAGACTGCGTGGGATGAGAATGATCCAGAAGGGTACCCCACTGCAAAATAGACAGTTAAACACTGGTTAGTCTCGATTATAAAAGGAAATTGAACTCATCTTACAAATAGTTAAGATAGAGTCATTGCCTTATAAAGGGCGAGACGATTTGGCCACATTGTGCAATTACAACACAGGGTATGTCGACAACATATCCCTGCCTTATAAAGCGCAATGTAGCGTCAAATCGCCCCCTTTAATTTTGAGATATGGTTTTGACCAAGCAAAACATATCTTTGAAGCGTCGATCCTCACCAACGAGAATCAAGGCTCTTCCCGATTGCCTCGCCAAGGAGAACAACGTGGGGTAAAAAAAGGACCAGTTTGTAAATTTATAAGAAAATAGGGACTAATTTGTAAATTTCCAAATACTGCCAAAAATAGCTCACCAGCATAGGAAGGAGACGCGCCATCAGCCGACATAGCAGGGGAACGACCTCTCGAAGCACGCGACGTGTCAAGCTGCAAAATAAGTTAAAAGAGGTCAGATCTAGAAAAAAAAGATCACTTTTTTATCAGATCTACCCCTTTGAAAGATTAACTCGAGGCATCAAATCACACCCTCGACCCTCATATGCGATCCCACAAATGCATAAATTGAACTGAGCATGAAAAAGATCATAATTATGGAGGATTTACCTGAAGAAATGTTCGAGATCCAACAAAGATAAAGCCTTTTAGGAAACTTTCACCACGTGCTCGAGGGGCCTGAGAAGGATTTTAAAAATCAGTTCTTTGAGGGATTTCTCAGTCAAAGATCCAAAGGAAGACTAGATCTAAGACAACTATCGAGGTTCGAGGGAGAAAGAGTGCTCGAGGGAAAAGAAAAAATCAAAAAACAAGGGGGGGGGGGGGTTCGGCCGGCCCTAGAGAGGAGAAGAAAAAAAAAAGAGAAAAAGAAAGAAAATTGACCCCTATTTATAAGGTGAACCAAATTAAACCGGACCGGACCAAGTTGAACCGAACCAGACCAGTCCAAATCAGTTCAAAAGAGACTGAATTAAGCATCTAAACGATTTCAAATCAACTGAGGGTCCCATCCTCGGTTTATTCCTGTCTCTCCCACACATTCGGAAGGAACGGAAGAAATTTTTTGAGCCAAATTACTGCCTTTTTTGGCTCATTTTCAAGCCGGTTCAGCTCATTTTGAACACGGAAGTACTCCAATAAGGTATACGAGTATAAACTATTCCCTATTTTTATTGAGAAGTTCCTGGAGAATATTTTTCTAAAGATATTCTTAAGGATAACTCAATAAAACGACGCCGGACAACGCGTCACAAATGAAGACTCAACGCCAACAATCGAAGGTTAGTTGTACGTCGAACCAATGAGCACGAGCTAAAAGATTGGAAAATCAGGAATCGACTTCAAGTTCAAATTCCGACAACGGTCAGACAATAAATGCAGCACCGGAATCCTCACAAGCATTCGACAAAGCACCGAATAGCCTGAAGGAGTGAAGGAATACAGAACAAAAGTCGTTCCAGGTCCCGTTACACCGACAAGGAGTAGGGGCAATCATATCCAAAGCATTCCAGACTCTTCTATAAAAGAATGAGGCTGGAACACTTTGGAGGGGGTATCTGTAGGCGTATAAAATTGCCTATAGGTCCCTTAACGTAGCTCGACACAAGGAATCGACAAATCAACGAACGTTCGGGCGACGAAGCGAGCTAACGAGGTTACGAAGCTATCGAACCGCACGTGAACAACGGAATGCACCCATTCGCATGCGGATTCAAGTCAATGGTTCGGGGAGTCAACGAGTCATCCAACAAAGAGAGGATTCGAATGCAAACACCGAGGCGGAAATACTACCAAATCGGGAATCAAGTCAACCACAAACCGAATCAAATCCGAACAACGGAGAACCAGAAACACCGAAAAACGGCGAAACGGACAAAACATCTGGGGACTCGGCCTAAACCGAGCCAACCCGGGGTGGCTCGGCCCAAGCCGAGCCACCTTAGGGTGGCTCGGCATGAGCCGAGCCACCCTGAGGTGGCCCGACTCCCCCCTCTCTCTTGTGCGCAAACGCACAGTGAAGAGAGGCTATAAATAGGGGGGGTGGTTGTTCATTTCAAAGGACTTTTGGTTGAACTTCTGAAGAGCCGAAACTCTGCCGGATTGTCACCTCAACTCGGAATTGTGAAGGCTTGAAGCTTGGACCCTCGGATTTAGTTTTTGGCGAGCACCCGCGACAAAAAAGGCAGGAGTTCGAAGAAGCTAATCCTCAGATCTATTATCTCCTTGGTGGGATAATACCCGTAATACGTTGTAGATCTGCTTGGATCCAGATCTTGCGGTGGTCAACGGTAATCAACCCCGGCGCAGGCGAAGAACCCACAAAGCGAGCGACCGTAAAACAGGAAACTCGTGATTTGTTCAGAGAGAATTGTAATTTTTTATTTCTTTATTTTGATCTCCATTGTAACCGGCTCTTATAAAAAGACCGGATATTTGTAAACGCATAAAGTTGTTTTCAAAGTTTGTAATGGAATCCTCAATGAAGAAGAACGCAATTTTCCACGCGAACATACGGAAGATTGAATATGAAAATTCTTGAATCGGTTTTTTAAAATCATTCAAGAGTTATGGTTGTTGTTAATTAGCTAAGAAGAAATAAAGGCATACTAATAGATGTTAGTGTGATAGAAAAGACCATACCCTTTCTACATCTAAAGTTTGATTATGTCGTTCCAGTTATTGTTGAAGCACATAATTTTGAAGATATGTCGTTAGATGAGCTAATGGATTCTCTTCAAGTCTATGAAAAACACATATAGGTAAGATAATCTTCAACAATATTAGACCAAGCACTAGAGTCAAGATTGATTCTAGGTAGCTAAAGAGGTTGTTGGGGAAGTATAGCTCTACAATAGAATGACATGACAGAGGACAAGACCGCGGTTGAGGAGGCAATCACCAATATGATCAGGGAAGAAATAGTAATGGTAATCATTGTAGAGGAACTATCAGAGGATGATTAACTTCGAAACGTGGAAATCAAAGCATTTAGTGTTACAATTGCAACAAGTTTGGACACTATGCTACGGAA
This sequence comes from Asparagus kiusianus, assembly GCA_022839385.1. NCBI lineage: Eukaryota > Viridiplantae > Streptophyta > Magnoliopsida > Asparagales > Asparagaceae > Asparagus > Asparagus kiusianus. The sequence continues at coordinate 13,057 of BQKN01048178.1, read as the reverse complement.
TGTCGAATCAATATTTTGATCGACAACAATCAAATTTTGTAGATGATGTAGGAGAAACTCCAACTCTCCTTCTTGCACATGAGGAGGAGATTGATCATGTGTGGTTTCTTGATTTTGGGGCAAGTAATCATATGTGCAAGAGAAAAGAAATATTTGACAGTTGTGGAGAAAAGTGCATATTTGTCAGCTACAGTAGAGAATCGAAAGCTTACAAACTCTACAATCCAAAAATCAATAAAAATTATGGTGAGCAGAGATGTAGTTCAATAAAGAAGGCGCATAGACATGGAGCAAAGGAGACAATGATAAAGGCAAAGGAGTTCTACTAGATGAACTAGATGAAGACTCACAAAGTCATGTAACTGAGCAGCAACTACATTAAGAAACAAGCGTACAAGCTCCGATACAAGGTGTCTCATCATTTTCAGGGGTGAGAACTCTAGTGCAATCTGCCTCATCATCCAAAAATAATAGATTCTCATCCGATGGATCTACATCATTGGCAAGTGCAACTCCATCAAAATGAGAAGCTTGTAAGACATCTATGATGAAACTGGGGAAGATATACATGCAAATCTTTTTTGTCTTTTTGCAAATCACGAGCCTCACACATTTCAAGAAGTAGTAAACAATGATAGGTGGAGATCTTCTATGGTGGAAGAAATCCAAGCTATTTAGAAGAATGAGACATAAGAGCTAGTTCTAGTCCATCCTAACCAACATGCAATCAGTGTCAAATGGATGTAGAAGTTAAATGTTATAAAGCAAGGCTCATGACAAAAGGCTAAAAATAAAGTATGGTGTCGATTATTAAGAAGTATTTGTACCAGTAGCAAGACTTGATATAGTTAGATTGTTGATCTCTCTTGCAGCACATCAAAGCTGAAAAATCTACTAGTTAGATGTGAAGTTAGCTTTCCTCAATGTTATCCTAGAGTAAGAACAATACGTGGAGCAGCCTGATAGTTTCATAGTACAAGGAGAAGAAAATAGAGTGTATCGTCTAAAGGAAAGCACTTCCTGGCCTAAAGTAAGCACCTCGAGCATAGAATGCACACATCAATAGTTTCCACATGTTAATTGCTTCACTAAATGCCTTGAAGTAAGGCGACAATGAATATATTATTATTATATACCTTTATATTGATGATCTATTATTTACAAGAAACAGTGAGAAGATGTTCTTAGAATTCAAGAAAGCAATATTTTAGGAGTTTGAAATGACAGATTATAGATTATATCCTACTTTCTAGGCATTAAAGTGCATCAACAGATTGATGGAATCTTCATATCTCAAAAGAAGTATGCAGAGGAGATACTTGAGAAGTTCAAGATGGATAGCTGTAATCTGGTGAACACACTTGTTGTTATAGGTCTCAAAGTCTACAAAGAAGGATATGATAGAGTTGTTGAAACAACTTGGTCCAGGAGTTCGGTTGGAAGATTGAGATACATCACCATTACTCGACCTAATATCGTCTATGGTGTAGGACTCATAAGTAGATTTATGGAGACACCAAAGGAATCTCATTCGCTTGTGGCAAAGAAAGTTATGAGATATATCAAAGGCACTATGAACTATGGTCTCTTTTATGCCTATGGAGAAGATGCAGAACTAGTTACCTATTAGCAATTGGGGAGGAGATCAAGATGAAAGAAAGAGCACTACAACGTATATCTTATACCTTGGGACAATAACTTTTTCTTAGTCATCAAAGGAGCAAGATAGTGTTGCTTTGTCAACATGTGAGGCAGAATATGTAGCAGCATTGTCCACTGTCTATGAAGAAATTTGGCTGAGGAATGTCTTGAAGGAGTTGGAGCATCCTCAAGAAGAACCTACCGTGATATATGTTGACAACAAGTTAGCCATAAAACTTATGAAGAATCTAGTACAACATGAGATAAGTAAACATATCGGCACTAGAGTTCATTTGCTCAGGAAGCATGTTAAGCAGAGATCTATTACTCTTTGAGTATTGTCACTTTTAGTATTGTCACACAATGGATCAAGTTGCTAATATCTTCACAAAACCCCTATTGATAGATACATTAAAAAGGTTAAGAGAGAAGCTCAGCATGGCTACACTTAGGTTGAATGGGGCATGTTGAAAATTAAGCTCAAACATAAAGTAATGCAATAAATAAAGTCTAGGAATAATTCTATGTTATGAATTGCATAAAGTTTTCATTTTCTTAGTCAAAGTCTAGCACCTACATAAAGGGCTAGCTAATGTTTGTAACATCAATCAAAGCAAAAGAAAAATAAAAGCTCAAAGCAAAGACAAACGAGCAAGCCTTGCATACACATTTGCTTCATCATAAGTTATAAAAGTCCACCGAACTTCCGCTAAAACAACAAAGTTCTATATTTGATTAAAGCTCTCCGGCAGAGGTTGAAGAAAAATAATTTCGAGGGGAAGAGACTTCGGTAGCAAAAACTTTACTTCGCACTTTGATTTCGCTCTTGCTCTTCTTAAGGATGCCATATGCATGCTTTGATTAGAGCCTCTCTTTATTTTATTTTTCTCAGGTTTTTGAGGATTAATTTAAGGTGGTATTTATAATGAATTTGGGTTTTTAGTTTAGTAGGGTTTGGATTAGTACTCTCCTAATCGGATTGGATTGTTATGTAGTAGCTTGAGAATTAGGGTAGGGTGCAGCCTACGTTGGATTATAAGTTAAAGGCTAAATTGCACTTACATGCCCTATATAGTTTCAGTAACGTTGCATGTAAGTGACCTTCATTTTAAAACCTAGTAAATAAATTCTTAAAAATTTTAAAAGTTACACTTTAATACCCTAGAGTTTAATATGCAAATGCAAACGTGTGAAAATTTTTTCTCAAAAAAATTGTCACGCCCGCATCCCAAAATACTAAGGAATCGGAACGTGAACAAGCCCGCGACGTATTAGACTGAGGAGAAAAGTACTAGACCTTCTACTCAATCTAATACGCTAAGCGTCAAGCAATATAAAGCAAAGGCACAGGTCCCCGATCACAGTAGCAAGAATATAATAAACAACTCAGAATCAAAAGATACAATATCACAATTGAAATGATCATCCAGACATAATATTCGGGCCAAACATGCCCTTATACAAAACGATCTGAATGCTGGAAAATATAAACTACAACGATCATGCGGAAATGGAAAGTACTACAAAAGTAAACTAGGGTCATCAACTAACTAAAAGAGGTAACTAAGCTTCGACTTGTTCTTCTGTTCCGTCTGCAAAGCCTTCCTACGGAGGATCCTCTGGCTCCTGTTCTACTCCGAACTGTAATTGTCTGTCCTCTAAATCTGACATACATCCCGAGAGAAAAGGAGTACGTCAGCGTGCATGGCACACGACATGATCCCAAAAGGAAGAATAGAAACGGTCGTTCGACCAATGCAATAATGGTAATAACAATGGAAACATGCAACTGAAATACTAATAATCTAAATATAATTTACTACTAGAATAGAATAATCAGAATAAATCCAAGGAAATCAACCAAGTAACAAGTCGATCTGCAGCTAGCGATCAGAATAATCATCCAAGTACAGGGTCATACACTAGATGGAATTAATACTTAAAAATCTACAACTCGAGACGTAGTACGTCGAGCGAAATAATCCAAACAGGGAAACCATCATGTATAAACCATATGTCTTGAATTGTAAATAATTAAATATTAATCCCGATCTTTGTATGAAAAGAAACACAACTGGCCTACATCTCACAAGAATCATACTTAGCCAAGAATCGAGGTTATGTACTAGCCATCCTATAACAGGTCGCTGGTTCACATCTCACACAGAGTCAACGCTCATATCATCAGATAACTGACTGTTCACAAATCCCCTACGTGCACCAAATACGCCGCTACACAAGATCGGTCAGAGGGCTACACGCAATCCGATTTTAGCCTAGTCCGAACTCAAGCTAAACTCGGGTGAATGTCAAAGTCGCGGACCAAAGTGACTACAAAAGCTTCACTTTGACCCAACAAACCAACCCCAATGCTACACAAGATCATGGGGCGAGCCTCGAAGATACATCAATAGTCTTATCTGATCACATGAACCATGACTTTCCCATCCCAACTCTTCTCGTTTTACTAGGTCAACACAACACATGTCTCTAGGTCACGCAAGGCTACTACGATCATGATCACTAATAGTTCTCAATCACAACAAGGAACAATCAATATTACTAATGATGTATAATAATATCATAGCTTATCAGATAATCAAAATTAAGAATTTAAATCAAAAAATTATTCTAAAATAATCTTCTAAAAAAATAAATTTATTTACTTCAAAATAATTTCTTTTATAATTTAAATTCTTTTAATTTAATTTCAAAATAATCCCCTTTTCCAAAATAAGTTATTTTCTTATTATAATAATTCTAAAAATAATCTTTTAAAAGAATAAATTCATAAATTCAAAAATAATCTTTTTATAAGATAAATTCTCATTAATTCAAAATAGACTATTTTCCCCAAATAACTTCTTTTTTTTGTTAAATATTTATCATTCTAAAATGATTTCTTCCACAAGATAATTTCTAAAAAAATTATTATAATTATTCTAGAATGATTCTTTTTCCAAGATAATTCCTTTTAAATTATTATAATTTTTCTAAAATGATTTCGTTCTCAAATATAGGAGCTGGTGCGTCGGGGTCCTGTGCACCGTTCTATTCAACAGGCTCTTCTGGCTGAGGACCCTCTTCATTGGGTTCTTTCGAGAGGTTACTTGGGACAACATCTGTATCTATAAATGTTGACTCGCTCTCTGAGTTATCATTCTTGTGCATGTCCTTGTACATCACCTACTCGTTGAATATCACATCTCTGCTCCTGATCACCTTCTTGTTTTTGTTATCCCAAATGCAGTAGCCGAAGTCATCTTCACCATAGCCGATGAAAGTATATTTCTTTGGCTTAGGATCAAGCTTATTCCTGCCTTGATCACTAATATGCATGATACGGGTGTATCGTCTCTTCGGGAGCTTAGCGATCCTCATGGGAGCTTGGGGATAGATGATTCTCATTGTATCTTAAGAATAGAGTAGAGGAGTCATGGACGAGGCCATTGGAGGCGACGAAGTCGAAGGATTCATCAAAACTGCAGGAATTATAGTTGGACTCTGGACGGTCGACCGGCGTGGTCACGGCGGTCGACCGCTTCGTGCACAGACCCAGACTATGTCTCGGGACTGTGAGCGGTCGACCGATGATGGCGCTGCGGTCGACCGGAAACCCTGTAATCGATTTTTCAATTTTCATCGTTCTGACTGGTCGACCGCCTTAGGCTCTGCGGTCGACCGCGTAGCGGATCCGGGCTTGGGTCTGTTTCCTGCTCCAGTTGGGATTTCTGTTTAGTATAAATAGAAACACGATTTTTCTAGGGGAGAACTCAGTTTGTAATCAGAAAATAGATCAGGGAGGTTGTTCTTTGATCTAGAGAGATTGTGAGAGAGAGATTTGTAAAATCCAATTGATTCTCATAATCTAGAGAAGGTATTTTCCTTCGCCTTAATTCATCTCTTGTGATCTTCTGTCGTTTTCTTCTTTACCCACTCTTGATAATTCCACGATCAAGAGTGCTCGCACGGCAACTCGTACCAAGTTGGTATCAGAGCTCCTAGATCCTGTGAAGGGGGAACCTGTGTATGGTCCTTACTCGCTCACAGTACAAGAAGCTTGGCGAGATCCTTATTTCTTTGGAGGGAGTCCAGAAATTAAGGAAGGAGAAGATGACTGAAGCAGATAATTCAGTGAGACTTGATGCCATGGAGAGACAGATTGAGACGATCGGGACGACTCTTACTCAACTCGTGGGTCTAATCAATGGAGGTGACAAAAAGGAGGAATCTTCTTCGAAGGGTAAGAAGAAACTCGTCGAATCCGACGAAGAGCACGAGGAATCTGATTCAGAGGGGGAGACTGAGATTGTCAAGACTGTTGGACATCAAAGGGGTAAGAACAATTACCAAAATCTGAAGATTGACTTCAAGGTTGAGATTCCTGTTTATGATAGGAGTATCAACGTGGAGAAGCTTGATGATTGGATCGAATGTATGGAGATGTACTTCACTCTCTACGGATATTCGTCCAAGGAGAAGATAGTGTTCACGACACTGAAGCTTTCCGGGCACGCGTTGACGTGGTGGAAGTCCTATTGCAAACAGGAGAAGAAAGCGGCGTCATGGAACAAGTTCAAGGAGCTACTTCGGAAGCAGTTCTATCCAGTAGGGTTCCTTGAGGAGCGTTGGTACAAGTGGTATGGCTTGCGCCAAAAATTTAATCAGACTGTTCAGGAGTACACGATGGAGTTCCAGCAGCAGGCGATGGTTTTAAACATCGCGACGGACGAGTACTCCATCTTCATGAAGTACATGGCGGGTCTGAATGATTTCATCCGGAAGGAGATGAAGCTGTTTTCAATTGAGACAATCGCAGAGGCGAGCGTGAAGGCCATTGCCATTGAGGGCCGGCAGAAGAAGGGCAATGAGACAAAGGGGGATTCCAAACCATCGGGGAGCAAGACGGGTGGCTCTCAGTCTAGGGATGAGAAGAAGAAGGTTGACTCGGGAAAAGCAGGATTGACATGCAATCACTGCAAGCAGACAGGGCATGTGGCTGATCGTTGCTGGGATAAGTATCCTCATCTGAAGCCAAAAGGGTTGAAGAAGAAGGAGGAGAAGAAGGCGTACGTAATAGCACAGGGTCTGAAGGAGGTTCCCGGGATGACCGAACCTAATAGCAGTCTCAACCTTATGGCGGGAAAGCAGGCCATCAAAGAAGATGACGACCCGAGGGAGCAGCTCTTTGTTCTGAAATTGCAGGTCAAGACCAGCTTAGTGGATGCTATTGTAGATCCAGGGAGTCAGAAAAATCTGATATCTGAGGCGTTAGTACAGAAGCTGGGATTGAAGACGGTGAAGCATCCGAAGCCCTATCCATTAGGGTGGATTCAGAAGGAGGCGGGATTGAGTGTGGAGAACCAGTGTTCATTCAGATTTGCACTCCACGAGTCGTATATTGACGAGGTCACATGCGACGTGGTTCCGTTGGATGTTTGCCAAGTTATTTTGGGCAACCCCTATTTATGGGATAGATACGCAGTATATGATCGGCGGGCCCAAAAGTATACGTTCACCAAGGATGGCGAGCGATTCGTTTTTCGTTCGGCATCTCTTCCACAGGAGACGAGCTTGATGACAGTGACTCAGGCTAAGAGGTTGGTGAATGCGGGCAGGAAGTTTGTTTTATTGTTCATTCGGCCATATGAAGAGCAGCTGAGTAGGATGTGCTTGTCCACCTTGAGCAAGCTTCAGGAGGGAGATCTTGAAAGGATAAAGGCCAAGTATGCGGGCTTGTTTTCGGAGATCACGGGACTACTACCACGTCGAGGTGTAGAGCATGAGATTATGTTGACAAGGGAGAGTTCCTTACCTAACATAGGCCTATACCGCACATCAGTACTGGAGTCCGAGGAGATCAAGAAGCAAGTTCAGGAGCTCTTGGAGACGGGGGTGATTGTGCCGAGTTGTTCGCCTTGTGGGTCACCAGTGTTATTGGTGCCCAAAAAAGATGGAGGCTGGCGCATGTGCGTGGATTACCGGGCGCTGAACAAGATCACCCTCAAGAATCGCTACCCATTACCGCAGATCGATGATCTTATGGACCAGTTGGAGGGAGCGAGGTTTTTCACGAAGCTGGATTTGAAGTCTGGTTACCATCAGGTGAGGATTCGGGAGGAAGACACGTGGAAGACTGCGTTCAAGACAAAGCAAGGCCTATTGGAGTGGTTGGTGATGCCGTTTGGATTGTGCAATGCTCCGGCTACCTTTATGAGGCTTATGAATGATTTGTTACGACCGTTTATAGAGGATTTTGTGATAGTTTACCTTGATGATATCTTGGTGTACAGCAAGACCTGGGAGGAGCATCTTGTTCATGTTGAGAAGGTATTTGAAGTGTTGCAGAACGGACAGCTGAAGCTCAACGGGAAAAAGTGCGAGTTCGGGAAGGACGAGTTGGTGTATCTCGGCTTCATCGTAGGGAAAGGCCAGCGGAGGATAGATCCAGGCAAGGTGGAGGTGATCACAAAGTGGCCGACGCCGAAGACAGTGACTGAGGTGAGGAGCTTCATGGGGGCTTGCCAGTATTTGCGCAAGTTCATTCGATATTTTTCGACTTATGCGGCACCGCTACATGGCCTCACAAAGGCTAAAGTTCAGTTTGAGTGGGGGAGGACGCATGAGGAGGCTTTTCAGTTGCTAAAAAGGAAGATCTCGGAGGCACCGGTGTTGGCGTTGCCGAATTTGCAGCGGACTTTCGAGGTGGAGACCGACGCGTCTAATTATGCGATGGGCGCGGTGTTGATTCAGGATGGGAAACCGGTGGAATACTATTCTGAGAAGTTTTCGGGTGCTGTTGCGAACTACCCAACCTACGACAAAGAGTTCTATGCACTATATCAAGCAATTAAACGTTGGAGGGTGTACTTGTTAGGAAAGGAGGTGGTCGTGCATTCGGATCATAAGCCATTGGAGTTCTTACATGCCCAGACGAAGCTACAGCAGGCACGGCACATGAAGTGGATGTCATATTTGATGGCTTTCAACATCATTATTAGATACAAGAAGGGGGCGACGAACAAGTTGGCCGATATGTTATCTCGCCCACCGATAAGGTCTTTGTTGGTGGCGACGCGTATTCAGCCCTTGGTTCCTTTTGAGTATGTTCAGTTGTATGCATCCAGTAGGGACTTCGGTAGTGTGTTTGAGCAGGTGAAGGCTGGTCGAAGGGGGGAGTATGCACTTGGAGATGATGGCTTATTGTATCGTGGGACATCACTATGCATTCCGGAGGATGGTGATAGGTTGCAGTGGATTCGGGAAGCACATACCTCGCGTGTGCAAGGGCATTTTGGCATTCAGAAAACACTTCTCAATCTACGGCGATATGTGTTTTGGCCACGGATGCTTGATGATGTGACCAAGTATGTTGGAGGGTCTAAGTTATGCTGTATTTCGAAGCCTTCTAACAGGAAGAGGGGATTGTACCTACCATTACCGGTTCCTTCTAGGCCGTGGGAGAGCATTTCTATGGATTTTCTAGGAGGGTTGCCGACTACGAAGCGCGGGCATGACTATTTGTACGTTGTGGTGGACCGGTTCAGCAAGATGGTGATATTGATTCCTTGTAAGAAGACCGTGACGGGAGCGGGTGCAGCACAATTGTTCTTTGAGCATGTGTGGAAGCACTTTAGGGTGCCGAGCTCGATTATTTCGGGTCGGGATAGCCGTTTTCTCAGGTATTTTTGGGATTCTTTATGGAGTTTGATGGACACTAAATTGAAGAAGAGCACGGCCTTTCATCCACAAACAGACGGACAAACGGAGGTAGTCAACCGGACTATGGTGCATATGTTGCGAGGGTATAATTCCAGGCATCCTAAGACTTGGGATGAGAGTTTACCATATTTGCAGTTTGCTTTTAATCGGGCAATTCATGGATCTTCCGGAAAGTCACCGTTTGAGACTTGTTATGGGTTTCTACCGCCGAGCCCATTAGATCTTGTGTTTTCAAGTGAAGCCACAGTGGACGGCAAGGAGGGGAGCGAAAGACAACATGCTCAGTGATTTCTCGAGAAGATTGCAAATATTCATGCCATGGTTGAAGCTCAATTGAAGAAATCACAAGCTAAGTACAAGGCGAAGCATGATCAACATCGGATTCCTTGTAACTTTGGTAAAGGCAATATGGTATGGTTAAAATTGAGTAAGGAGAGGCTCAAAGGAGAAGGGAAGAAGTTGAAGCCTATTCGTTATGGTCCATTTCGGATTATCGATCAGATTGGCGATAACGCTTTTCATTTAGATTTGCCACCTTACTTAGGCATGTATTCGGTGATCAATGCCGAGTACTTGAAGTTGTTTGAGCCTCCATTATTGGATGATGAGGGTGATGACAAGATGATCTTACCGCATGTTGAAGACTTGTGGTTTGATAGAGAGGAGCCACTGAAAGAGGATTGCATTTTGGAACGGAAGACGACCACGACGAGGCGGGGGACGAAGGAGTCGTTTCTCATTGGGCATCAAGGTCAGGTCCCTAGTAAGGCCAAGTGGTTCAATAAAGAAGGAGGGTTCGCGAGTTCCCTCAGCTGAAGTTCTAACTTGAATGGGACTTCAAGTTCCTAAAGGGGGGGACCCATAATACGGGTGTATCGTCTCTTCGGGAGCTTAGCGATCCTCATGGGAGCTTGAGGATAGATGATTCTCATGGTATCTTGAGAATAGAGTAGAGGAGTCGTGGACGAGGCCATTGGAGGTGACGAAGTCGAAGGATTCATCAAAACAGCAGGAATTACAGTTGGACTCTGGCCGGTCGACCGGCGTGGTCACGGCGGTCGACCGCTTCGTGCACAGACCCAGACTATATCTCGGGACTGTGAGCGGTCGACCGATGATGGCGCTGCGGTCGACCGGAAACCCTGTAATCGATTTTCCAGTTTTCGTCGTTCTGACCGGTCGACCGCCTTGGGCTCGGCGGTCGACCGCGTAGCGGATCCGGGCTTGGGTCTGTTTCCTGCTCCAGTTGGGATTTCTGTTTAGTATAAATAGAAACACAATTTTTCTAGGGGAGAACTCAGTTTGTAATCAGAAAAGAGATCAGGGAGGTTGTTCTTTGATCTAGAGAGATTGTGAGAGAGATTTGTAAAATCCAATTGATTCTCATAATCTAGAGAAGGTATTTTCCTTCGCCTTAATTCATCTCTTGTGATCTTCTGTCGTTTTCTTCTTTACCCACTCTTGATAATTCCACGATCAAGAGTGCTCGTACGGCAACTCGTATCAATGCACGTAAGCTACACAACCGAAAACTTTAAGATGTGAGAGTTTTACCTCCTTTCCGCACCATACCACCTCTGGTATTCTGTGCTCTAATGGAATCGGTGGACCTCGGCTGATCAAGTTAGCTGTTGTGTTGACCGCTTCTGCCCAGAACTGCTTCGGTAGGCCTGACTATACCCTAATCCTTCTGGCTCTCTCTGTCAACGTTCGGTTCATCCGCTCAGCTACACCATTTTGCTGAGGTGTGCCGGGCACAGTTCTCTCCATTCTGATCCCGTGCTCAAAGCAGAACTTCTTGAATCCAGTGTCTTCATACTCACCGTCATTGTCAGTCCTGAACTTCTTTATTCTCAGACCGATCTCATTCTCGACGATAGCTTTCCATCTCCTGAAAACTTCAAACACTTATGACTTATGCTTTAGAAAGTAGACCCACACTTTCCGAGAGTGATCATCGATGAAAGTCACGAAGTAGTGTTTTCCACCAATGGACGCGGTGGTTGTTGGTCCCCACACATCTGAGTGAACGAGCTCTACCTTCTCTTTTCTCGGGGTTCTGCCACTTGTCTGAAAGCTAACTCTCTTCTGCTTTCCAAGTATGCATTCTTCACACATATCTAAATCAACTGATTGTAGACCTGGGAGTTTTCCCTTTGTGTGCATGATTTTCATCTTATTCTCACTCATATGACCGAGTCTCTGGTGCCACTGCTTTAAAGTCTCATTATCTGCTACAACTGAGATCAAACAATGTGCATCTGCTGTCATATACAGGGTACCAGACTTCTTGCCTCGGGCAATCGCCATTGCGCCCTTTGAGATATTCCAATCATCTCCATGGAAAGTCGTGGTGTATCCTTCACCAGCCAACTAGCCTACGGATATTAAGTTCTTTCTCAGGTCGGGAATATGCCTGACATCCTTCAGCTCCCATACTGACCTGTTCAACTTAATTTTTACCACACCTTTACCCACAATAGCACACGGTTGATCATCACCAAGGTATACATATCCAAGATTTCCGGGGACATACTTCTCGAAGAATTCTTTCTGAGAAGTAGCATGGAACGACGCTCCTAAATCTAACACCCAAGATTCCTCCTTGCTCTCCAAAGAGCATATCAATGCATCGTCTCCTGCTGAGGTGGAAGTGACATTCACCTCTGCCTTCGCCTCCTTCTCCTTCTGAGCACTCTTGCACTGATTCTGGTAATGCTCGGTCTTTCCACAATTCCAACACTCGATAGCCTTCGAGCTATTGCTTGGATTCCATGACTTGGACCTCCTGTCCTTTGATCTACCTCTATAGTTTGATTTGCCTCGTCTGTTCCCTATGGTTGAATTTCTACCTCTTAACTCTGTATGCAATACTGAAGAGGTTGTAGCGTCACCCGACTCTCTCCGTCAGATCTCCTCACTGAGAACCAGATCACGAACGTGTTGGCCTTCTTGTTTTGATGATGATTTACAAATAATTTACTTCTAATGTTGTTTGTCTTGTGTTTGTGTTTTTGTATCAATTGTAGATAAACAACACGTTGGAGGTTGGATGGATTGCGCTTCAATGATCATATCCAATGGAGGTTGGCGAAATAGTAGTTGAAGTTTATGGAATTCAAGTTGAAGATCCAAGTTCAAGCTTCATCCGCAAAGTGTACCAAGTCAAGCTTATTGAAGATAAAGATTGCTTGGGTAACTTAGTTTAGGTGTTTATATTATGTGTGTTGATACTTTAAGCTCAATCATATATAAACACACGTATTTGATTTATATATATACACACACACACACACACACACACACACACACACACACACACACACACACACACAAACAAGTTTTGGTTTCTATGTATATATAGTTATATACATACATACATGGTTTTGAGTTTTCATGTTTATAAATATGAGATTACATATCTCATATTTATTATTGTTTTGGTTTAGCTACATAGATATGAAACAACAAACAAATTTATTCACATTTTAATTTGTTTCATATTCTATTATGAAGAATATATTGTATAGTATATGCAATTCTATGAAAATATTATTTTAATCATTTATAGACTTAACAATAATGATATACATCATCCATTAAGTCTATATAATTATTTTGTAAAGTTTCAAAACATAGTTTAGCCAAAATGTCAAAATTCATGTGTTTACATTTTTATGTTTTGGACATACTT
>BQKN01048175.1:0-18101 GCA_022839385.1 Asparagus kiusianus | reverse complement strand
TCATCACCCTCACAGTTTCCATTCTCTCACTCCCCTTTCCTTTTTCTCTGCGTCAAACAGCAGCCCTCCCCTCTCAAAAATTCTCAAAAAATTTTGTTCGAATTTGAAGAAACTTTGTAAAGCAATGTTGTAGAGGAAGGCCATATCTACAACTTTTGTGAAGGAATTTTCGTATGAATCAACCGTTCGGGGATCAAAACCACTTCTAAAGGCAAGATCATCCTTTTCCAATCTCATCCTAGTTAGTTTTAATTTTGATGGTTTAGATCCTAAATTGATGAATAGAATTTTAGATACAATCCAAAAATATAGAAAAAAATATGATCGGGATGATTTTTACCACCAGAAACACTGTTCATAACCGAGAAATACTATTCACTATCAGAAACACTATTCATTACCGGAAAAACACTGTTTACCATAGGAAAAAACAGTTTATAGGTGAAAATACTACTCATTTACCGAAAAACACTGTTCACCACATGAAACACTGTTCATTACCGAAGTCACTGTTCATTTTCGAAAACCATTATTCATTGCCAGAAAAACACTATTCACCACTGGAAAACTATTCACTAACGGAGTTACTATTCACATCTAAAAATTCTATTTCCCCAATGGAATTGCTGTTTATTGTCGGGAGTACCACTCGCATTTGTATTACTATTCACTACTGGAATTACTATTCACCGGCGGCGTTACTGATCACTACCGGAATTACTGTTCATCATCGAAATTATTATTCACCGGCTATGTTAGTGTTTACTGATTGAGGCTGTTTTATGTGTGCACGTTTGTGCACGCGTCGCTGGTTGATCGACGGGATATTTCGGTCGACCAATTCGATGTTGTATTGTATATAGTGAGTTTCTACATGCGTTAGATTGCAACCACAAAGTATGAACTTTGGGTCGACCGGCCTACTTATTTCTTTAATATGCTTTGTTTATTCATGCATTGTTTGTTTCGTGAACGCGGGGTTCGAGCCACATGATGATACCCGTATGATGATAAGTACACACGTATATTGTTGTAACACACACACGGATATCCCAAAGGGGATTATGATAAGTATTGTTTTGATTTCACACGAGATATGAGTTATTTATTCAGTTTTTACATGTATGTGAATATCCTTGATGAGCACAACTCAATACTACTTGGGATAGCGCGTCGGTGTACCTATATCATTGATTCCGCATGTTTATGCGCAGAGGTTGGTGTACCTATATTATTGTTTCCGCATGATTATGCACAGAGGTCGATGTACATATATAAGTGTTTCCGCATGTTTATGCGCAGAGGTCGATGTACCTATATAATTGTTTCCACATATTTATGCGCAGAAGTCGATGCACCTATTTGTCGATCCGTACGGGGATGCGATGATACCTATTTATCGATCCGCACGGTGATGCGATGATACCTATTTGTCGATCCATATAGTGATGTGATGATACCTACTTGTCGATTCGCACGGTGATGCGATGGTACCTATTTGTCGATCCGCACGGTTATGATACCTATTTGCTGATTCACACAAGTATATGATTTATTGAGGAACTATAGAGAATGATAATATTGTAAGCTAGTTGTTTTGAGTCATTGGTGGACACCAAGTGTGATACAACTCATTGTTGAGTTGCCTTTTTACCGAGTTACTCATGATTTTGAGTACATGAGGCATACACATATACTGATATTGTTTATGATGTTTCACTTTATTGTTTCATTTCAGTCATATTTCGGTTGCTTAGTTCAGGGTTAATATTTAGTAATTTACCACATGAGACATATAATATATACATGAGGGTTTCCTTGTTTGGATTATTTTGCTCGACGTACTAGTCTCGTGTTGTGAGTCTCTAATTATTAATTCTATTTAGATTGTTTATTCTTAGTTTGGTATTAGTATTTAATTATCTACAATTTGAGTCATATGGTATATACATGAGGGTTTCCTTGTTTGGATTATTTCGCTCGACGTACTACGTTTCATCTTGTAGGGGTCTAAATATTAATTCTATTAGATATCAAAAAAATGATCTAGGTAGACTATGCTTAATAGATAGAGCCTCCACTTCATTTAGCAGCACTTCCCCTAGGGCGGACGGAGGTGATATTGTTGTAGCGCTCTGACGTTCTTGTTGTTGTTTTTTTATTTCTCCTTTCAGGCGGCTCAGAGCATCGGAGGGGTCGCAGGATGACGGAGTACATGCATAGTCACCGTCGCATGGTTTATTAGTAGAGACTCCATAATAGTTTTATATTTCTATTCAGTCATTAGAGTTTGTATTTATATAAAGGCAGTTTGCCTTAGTACGATCATCAGTTGATTCATTTTCAGATATTTGACATTTGCTTCAGAGATCAGTTGTATTTCAGTTTAGTTTATTTGAGACATGATTTCATTTATGAGATATATCTTTCTGCATCATGTCTATTATATTGATTTCCTATATTTTGCCTGTTTTGTACCTGCACTTCTATTTGATTCCCTTAGAGGATATTACTGTGATTGGTGAAATGTGTTATTGCAAAGTGTGGGTGTATGGTAGGTTTGACATCTCTGGGTTCACCTTGGACTACAGCCATGTGTGAAAATAGGGCCGTCACATTAACTTTTAGCCTTAAGTGTCAATTATTAGCCATGCATGTTAATAAAATTTGACTTTTACTAAGCTAACACCTTAACTGTTAAATATTTCCAATTCATGTTAATAATAATCATTTGTTGCTAGGCTAAGGCTATAAGTATTGAAGTTTAATATTCAATTCATTGGTAGTAAAATTGGATATAACTTTGGACCTTATTTTTAGATTTTTATCTTAATCGGAGTGAAATTATTATGTATAAAGTACAGACCTATTGTATGATATATATACTCATTATTTGGAAATTAGTTCATTATGTTATATTATGATGTATGAAACATGTACAATGTACACTCACTTTCAACTATTATGAAAAGTAAGTGAATATTTGCAATTTGATTTGACGTGTAATATGTAATGAGAAGTATAATCACAACTTATGAATTTTTTGTTTAAGTGATAGCATTACATGAAAAAAAGTAAATAATTGATGTTAACTTTTTACACATACATCTTTCATCATTAGATATTAAAGTTCATGAAAGAATGTTAACTTTTATGAATAGATGTTAACTTTTGTGGTGTGTTGTTAACTTTCATCTGTAAGTGTTAACTTTTACAAAAGGTTATTAAGTATTGACTTTTGATGTTAATATTTACCATTGATGTTAATTAGTGTAATGAATATTAAGAAGTTGAATGATTTGCTAAGAGTAAATATTTTTTATGCAGGAAAATTAATGCAGCTGTAGGTGATATTAGGCGTACAACAAGTTTTGGAACATAATACGCATTCATGAAAAATCTTGAACCATGAATGAGAAAGTGATATTGGGATGCCTACAAGGGCAGTAAGCACTATGTCTTATTTAAACCTCCAGGAGTTGATCGACCAGCACTAGAGCATGTACTGAGTCATTATGTTGGCAAATAGGATGAATTCTCTTTCTCCAATTCTAAAACCAGGACAATAATGTTAATTAAATTTGATAAGGACTGGGTGCGAGATCATACGGGATTCCCAATTGATGAAGAGTTAATTTATAAAAATAGAGACCCACACAACCAGCTCTGAATGGAATACTTTGAAGAGAAAAAAGAAATGGTAAAGGCTAAGGCAAAGGTGAAGGGCCAAGAGAAAGAAGTAGCTAATAGCATGCGAAAATACGTTGAAGAGTTACTAGAGACACTTGTTAAGTCAAACTCAAAGAAGGATATTGAGAATTTTGTGCTACTTCTGATACGAGTCGTCGAGTGAGCACCTTTGATCGCGAAATTATCAAAAGGTGGGTTTTAAGAAGAAAATAATAAAACACACAAAACAATTCAATTGGCGAAGAAAAATACCTTCTCTAGATTATGAAGAATAACAGATTACAAAATCTCTCTCTCACATTCTCTCTAAAATAAAGAACAACTTCTCTATCATCTTTAAACTCTAATCTGATGATTAGAATCTATCCTCTTCTCCTTAGAAACCCTAAACAATCCTTATTTATAGGTTAAACAATGTGGGTGGCAAAGTGGTAAATTCCCAAGTCAAATCCAACTAGAATTCGTCTCAAAATAGAATCCAAATCGGTCCAGGAAAACCCCGTCGGTCGATCGGCATGCTCCTATCGATCGACCGACCAGGAAGCTTATTTATCGACCCTGTAGATGCACGTTTTTGGTCGACTAGGGATGGTTGTTCGGTTGACCAATATAGCTTCATCGGTCGACCAGTGCTAACTCGTCGGTCGATTGGCCAGAGCTGCTTCGCCAGCTTCCTAATTTTCGTTGTTTTCCTGCTTTTGACCATTTTTGCCACTACTGACGACTCCGCTCATGCTTCTATTCTCAAGCTACCATGAGAATCATCTATCCTCAAACTCCCATGAGGATTACTAAGTTCCCGAAGCAGAGAAGAAGATACACATGTATCAACTTTAGATTTTGTACCAATGTGCAATGATTTGGTGCCCTAACAGCTCACAAGGCATCCTAAGAATATTGTTTCGATATGTTACTAGCATTGAGAGAGTAAATAATATTACATGGGGTAAATTAATATTTGTTGAGACAAAGAGAGGCATTCAAATTACCTTGGAAGGAATGAGAAACTCAAGGGTTACATACGTACATAGATGCATGCCACTCATTCCTGTAAGTTGCATGTTCATATAGTTTGCTTTTGATTTTAGTTATTAGCAGTTTTGATAATTATGATGAAAGTTAACATGCATCTGAAAACATATACAAATTTGAAAGTTAACATGATATTATGACAATTAACATGTTATTATGCATGAGGGTTAATATTACATTATGAAAGTTAATATGTACCAATGAAACTTAACATCTAAGGGTGAAAGTTAGCAAGTTAGGCTAAAGTTGAACAAACAATTATGAAAGTTTGCAAGAAAATTTAGAACAAACATTTGATGCTTCTCCTTCATTTTTTTCATGTTATGCTTTACTAGTTTATCAAAGTCTAAATGTATTTCATTCTATTTTGACAGCTATGATACTACGAGATGGATGGCATTAAAAAACCAGTCTTTAACTTGAGATGGAAGCCTCCTTTGACTAATTGGATAATGGTTAGAGAGAGGACTGGATCGATGAGGAGAGATACAATTGCTTCAAAGGTTGGGAAAGTAAGCATTGAAATAGTAGAGAAATCAATTTCTCATGTTAGCCCACGGAGTGAGAAATACCCTCAAAGAAAGCCCAGTTTGAGGAAGGATGACATCTCTCACTAGGGAAGAAAAAGAATCCCTCTCGTCTCTGGTAGAAGTAAATCTGTAGAGCAATTGCCGCCGAAGAAGGTTGTTCAGAAGAAGAAGAAGAAGAAGAAGAAGGAGAAGCCAGAAAAGGTTGAGGAGAGACCTAAGTGCTCATCAATAAGCTACATAAGCATCAATTATTCTTTACACATTCTTGTATATTAATATTGAACGTAATTTTATAACTTTATTAAAATTACATGTTAATTTGCGTTCTTTCATGTTAACTTTCTATGTGCATGTTAGTGTACATTGTTTCATATTAACTTACAGTGTTACATGTTAATGTTCATCCGTACATGTTAATTCTTAGCGTAACATGTTAACTTTTAGCCTTATATGTTAACTTTTTGGCTTACATGTTAACATTTTAGCATTTTGTTGTCTTTCATAACTATAATCCTTAATTTTTTTCATTATTTATCTAGCACATAGGTATTTAGTAATTTTTTCAAATTGTTTCTCAACATATCAGTGATGCTTTTGAAAGGGAAGATGAGATAAAGAAGCTAACAGGTGATGAATAAAGTCATTTTGAAGGAATGCTGCTAAAATAAATTGGAATTGCTCCATGCTATCAATCATAGTAAGCGATACCAATGCGATACTTGCACCAAGGAGTCAAACGCTTAACAAGAAAGTGGAACCCTGTGAAGGAACCAGTGAGATCTCATTGACACCAAATACCTGAAGAAGAATGTAAAGAATCTTATAATACAGAATGATAAGCATACTAATGATGCACATAAGGAAAAAAAAAGTTTTGGATTCTTTTGATAGGATGATGATATTGGTTGCTTTGTTTATAATAATGTAACTAATATTAAAAAAGAAGCTTCTCATATTACGGAAGAGGTTATACAAATAGAGAAGGAAATAGAGAAAGTAGAATAGAAACAACAAGAAGCTGCACAAGAAGAAAAGGAAGTGAAGAAAGAAAAAGGACAAGAAGTGAATTTTGAGAATGTGAAGAAAGAAAAAGAGAAGAAAGAAGGGAACAAAGAGGATACTGAGAATGTGGAGAAACAGGAAGAGAAGAAAGAGGAAGAGAAAGAAGAAGAGAAGAAAGAGGAAGAGAAAAAAGAGGAGAAGAAGGAGAATGTTGAAGAGACATCAATTGAGAAATTCATTGCAGCACTTGAGACGATAGTGTATCACAAGAGGATGAAGAAAGTTGTTTCAAAGACGGGGACAAGGGCACCAAGTATCAGGATTAGAACGAGATCACAACTAGTCAAACCCCATTCACTAAAGGAAATAAGAAGGGAATTGATGAAGAGATAATTGAAGTACCACACTAAAAAATTGAGGAGAGGAAAACAATCAAGTACTACTACAAACCTGATGAATGCAGCTGAGCTTTGCTAAAGAACAGGAAAATCAAGAAGAAGGAGAAAGCTCGTCTGAAGTTGTTAAATGAGGGTATTCCTGATGTTTCTGATTTTAGTATATGTCTTGTGGATAGTAAAGGAACTTTCATTCACAACTTTAGAATATCTGATCATGTAGCAGCAAAGCTCACACCAGATGAGAACAGATGGCTTTCCAATTTTTGTAATCAGAAATTCCATCAATAAGTTTCATGCTTCCATCATTCATGTTATCATGTACATTACCCATGAACTTTTAACTATACATGTTAATATTTGTGTATAACTATTAATATTATGCTAGGTATGTTAACTTAGTTCATATATTACCTTTTTCTCATACATGTTTTCTTTCATTGGTACATGACAACTTTTACCGCAAATTGTTAACATTTGCTCATTCATGTTTACTCTTATTGGCACATGTTGACTTTTATAACAACATGTTGACGTTTGCTCTTTCATGTTAACTTTTGTTGATACATGTCAACTATTATAAGCAGCTGTTAACCTTTATTTCTTACTGTTATGTTTCAGGTGGTTAATTATTGTCAACACTTTGAACAATAGTATTCATGCTTTGGAGCATTTGTATTTGCTTCGTGGAGCCCGTCTCGATGACCATGCAAGTTTAATATGTTAAATATATGCATAACTTACTTTTATGTTTTATTGTTATGCATGTTAACTCTCATTCTTCCATGGTAATTTTGTAGGCCATAGAAGCTTTGATAGATAGAACAAGCGCATGGTTAGAGAGACTAGAAAATACCTCACTCAGTAAGAAATAGGAGTCGTATCAACTTAGTTTTACGTAAGCACTGAATCAAACCCCTAACCATCTTCACATCTTGTTAATAGTTGACATAACATTATGTTATTTGCAATACAACATAATCTTTATGCCAAGACTCCTGATTTTTTACATCCGTACGCTTCGTTTATACAAAAGAATATTACTATTGGCAAGAGTATACTCCTTATCTCCCTTGTGCACTAGGACAACTGGCATGTTGCTGAAGTCAGGTTGGATAAGAACATTGTTAAGTACTATGGCTTGTCTGGCTATAGTGCTTACATTGAACCAGTAAATAAAGTAATCAATTTTATGGATCATATGAAGTTTGAATTTGATCCACAGAGTGCCTGAAGAAAGTACGGATATTAAGCTATCTCTTGCAAGCAACAGTCTGGATTGTTAACATTTCACAAATTTAATCTTTTTTATTTTATCCAATAACATATATCAAACTATCTTTCTATTTTATATAATGTAGTTTTAATTGTGGGATTTACGTTTCCTTGTATATGATGGCTATACTCCTTGATGTTGATACAAAGAAAGTAACTACTCCTGACGATGAATCTGATGTCATACGTGCAAAGTTTATAGCTGAGCTTCTTATAAAAGGATGGGGATAGAAGAATCAAGCAGAGCCATTAGATAAGGATGAAGAGAAAGTTATTTCAAAAATTAATTGATTAGTCTTACAAACTTACAGCTGATATTGCTTGAATACACAATTTGAATAGTCTTATTATTTCTAGCTGAAGTATTATTCGAAATTGACTGAATACATAAACTATCTTGCTCTACCAAAAGTATTATTACTTGTAGCAATCCATATTAATTAATAATATTGGATAAATTTTTCTTACCGAAAGACTCATATGTTTGTTGTTGATATTACATATAATTAACAGATATCTCCCAGAGTTAACAAAATTTCTGTGAACGTTAAGAGGAAAACCTAAAACTTAACAGTTTAAGCTAAAAGTTAACATAATACCAAGATAGTTAACAGGCAACACAAATAGACAACTTCAGTCAAATAAGTACATTATACTAAAATTCTTATATTCTTACAACTGCTATTACTTGAATACACAATATGATTACCCTTACATTCTCACAGATTACAAAAGTCTTCTATAATGTACTACAAAAGCCTTGACAACCTACATTGCTCTACCAAAAGTATTGTACTAACAAGCAATCCACACTAATCACCAATTGACTCATTGAAAGTAGCTCGATTGTGACCCTCAGCTTTGCATCGAGAACATTTCATCGGACATTTGTAAATGGTTCTGTTGTTTATACTTCTAGTTCTATTTCTTGTCTTCATTTTAGTAGTAATTAGTGGCAATATCTCAATTTCATCTCTTCACACACTTTGCTTCTCATAATTTGGGATGCTATAAAAGACTTGGTCACATCTCTTTTTAAACACTTATACAGACATAAACAAATCACAATATTGGTATACATCTCTCTTCATATAAATAATGACTGCACAAGCATGCTTACACGGAATACGTGCTACGTCCTAAGCTCGGCAAGTACCTATTTTCTTCTCCAAATCAACATGTGTAGTTCTATGTGATTGCACTTCAAATATTTTATCTCAGGATTGTTTAACATCCTAAGTACATAATTTTTTCATATTTTCTTTAAGGACCTCCTCAGCTTTAGGACAAATATAATCATTTTCGTTTTTTAGCCATTATGCGTCTATTGTTCATGCAAACCATAATTTGTTTTCTTATATGCTCCACCATTTATAGTACACGTAACATTTGAGCTTCACGTATTCGATTGTTAAAGGACTCCACGACATTAGAGGTTACATGACCATATCTTCAAACATCAAAACAATAACTTGTATAGTATACTTCTTAAAATATATAAAACATTAACAGGTAGCTATAAAACCTAATAACTAATAATAAAAGTTAACATATAACATTGAAACTTCACACATACAAAGGTAAGTTAATGTCTACTGCTGATAATTAACATCTACGCACGAAAATTACCATATATGAGTGAACATTAATGTCTACTGTAAAAAATCATAATGATTGATGGTATTACCTAAGTCTAGGAAAGAATGCATTTACCCACTGATTTGGAGAGTTATTAATTGCATGTCATATGCAGCTGAAGATATCTCATAAATATCTTTCATAAAACCATTCCATTCCACTTTAGTATATTTATAACATGCAGATTAGAGCAAATTTCCCAAGACTTGTGTGTCCTTTGGTTTCATTCCCAAATCCTTTAGCTTTTTCCTAAAATTTTCAACCAGGTGTAAAACATATCTTGAGTGAATTACTTTAAGAAAATATTCTTTCACAGCTTCTCGAATTTCCTTGTCGGCATAAGAAATTATTACCAATTGGTGGGGAGGATTGTATGGGTTTGACCTTTTATATAGTACGGACCACAAACTTTGCAGAAACCACCTCCAATTACCTACATTTTCGTGGTCACATATACAATAAGCTAGTAGAAATATCCATTGGTTACCATCGTATGCTATGACGCTGAGGAGCATGCCTTTGTATATGTCTTTCAAAAATGTCTTATCCAAAAATAATAGAGGTCTACATCCATTTAAGAAACTAATGATGCAAGTAGCATAACATATGAATAGTCTTGTGAACCCTCCTTCATTCTGTTCAATGCAAATACGGCTTCTTGGATTTGTTTCCTTTACCATGTGCTCATACCTATACACGAATGTCATCACATTTTAGGTAAATATAATACATTAGAGGAAATATGAAATAATTTCATAAAGTTAACACCTAACATTGAAAGTTAACAGTTATCTGTGAAACATAACATCCAACTATGAAAGTTAACATATATCAATGAAACGTAACACCCAATGTGTAAGGTTAATGTATTGCATAGTAAATCAACAACTGACATTGTACTATAAATGTATACTAAAAAATTTATATATTTAATAATAAATTTGTAAAGTTTACCATCTTAGTTGATCATAAGACTCATAACTGCACCATACAACTCCTCTTGTGCTCTTTTTTGCCCCACCATATCTTACTATATTAAATTCTCAATCCATACTGAGTGAGAAACTTCTTTTACACATCAATTGAGAGGATTTTAGGCTAAACCTTTAACACAGGTTGCAATTGGGCTGCTATGAATTTACGAGATGCCTCTGATCGTCCCGAAAAGTTAGTATGTTGTCCACAACTGTGTTCATTCACAAACCTCTTGATTTTAATTCTTTTTTTATTTTTTAACAGGAGAGGCAAATAGGGCATCCATATGTTTCCTTATATCGACAATAAACTCAGATACGTTTGGGTTCATTCTTTGCAAATTCATAATTAAACTTCTTTGCAATAGAATAGTATTGTGAAGCTAGTCACAATTCATTTACACTTTCAAATTGTTGGCCTATTTCAGTTAATGCTATGTGCCACCATTAATGAATGATGAGAATATCATTCAAGTTGTTGAGAATATCATCAGATCTCATTACATTCTCACCAGACGGGCAATCATTTCGGATCCTCTCTAAATTAGAAGTATTTCCTAAAGAAGAATGACTATATTCTGCTTTCAAAGAGATATCACTGCTGCATAAATTAATAAACTAATGAATTATCAAATTCAACTATAACATTATCTTCTGATATTTTAAATTAACAGCTTTTTGTGTAAGTTAATAGGTAACTGTGAACATTAACTGACTAGAAGGAAAGTTAACAGGTTTTGGTAAAATTTAATATAGAGCAGTGAAAGTTAACATACAAAGGTAAAAGTTAACAGACTAGAAGGAAAGTTAACACATTCAGTTAAAAGTTAATATGTTATTGTGATAATCAACAGAAAACTCTAAAAGTTAACATGTTCTAGTGAAAGTTAATAGATGGTTGTGAAACTTAACACACGACCGAAAGAGTTAACATATAACAATTAAAGTTAACCATTATGATTCGTCTTTACTTTGAAACCTGAATCACAAAGTCTACATCACACGAAGCCTAATTTTAAAAAGAGTTTATTGATTATTTACATTTTAGTTAGAACTTTTTAATTTTTTTGAAGTAGAACCCTCTATATTAATAACAACTTGCATATGAATATCTATACAAATGAATCTCCATACAACAAATATTTTTATTACGCACCATCATGCACTTCAAATCATCTTCATTATCAACTGAAAAACTCAGATTCAGGTGTCTGTCAGATTTATATATTAATTCTAAAGCATCTTGAGGTACTTTCAGTCTTTTAGACACATCAAATTTCAATTCATAAAAGCTTGTTGTAGAATTTAGCATTGAGAATATAACCTTCTCGCCTAACTACACCATGAAAATCAAGTCTTTGGTGGCCATAAGGGGTTGTTGAAAATTATGAGGGCAGTTATGAGGAGTAATTGAGGAAATTTTTAGGACATAAGGGGTTGTTTAAATTTTGAAGAACAAAACCCTAAGAGAGTGAGAGACTAAATAATAAGATAGAGAACATATGATGACTTAGAGGAGTAATGAAGGGAAGCCACACCTTTTTCCCTCCATTTTTGATGTTGCGTCACATTAATTGTGATCTCTTCTTCCACCGGCTACTTTGAGTTACCATGGTGGCTTCATGGTTGAGAAGAGGGTATTTTTGGAAGACTAGCTCAAATACAACCCATACATATATAATAATGGGCTTTTGGGGCTGAGCCACACTATTTTCGTTCGTTTAGGGTTAAAACGCATATGAAGAACTTCATGGGGCTGGGCCACTGAGGTTGTTTATTTTGGGGCATTGACACATTTTTTCCAAGTTTTTATATATTTAGCAGTATTTTGCATTTTGCTGCAAAATATATAATTTTTTAAAGTGTTTTGGATAGTCGTACTAATTTCATAGGTTGATTTTTTTTAAAATTTCAAATTATGTATGAATTTTGGATATTTTCTAGCTTGGATATGATAATAATATAATATCTATGATGGTCAAGGGTATTTTTAACCATGGAAAGTTTTCTCGAACTCCCACTTTCGAAGATAGTATATAATTGGACAAATTTTAAAAATAGACCCTATTAGAACTTTATTTGTAAAAATCGAATCATTTGCAAATTATTCACCATTTTGGACTTGGTTTCAGCCAACTGGCTAAAATTAGGTCAAAATAGTGAATAAAACTTCACGAGATTCTAAATTCCGTAAAGTTTAGTGCCTAATTACCCAACCTAATCGTGATTAGGCTAAGTAATATAGTGACTAAACTTCACGGGATTTAGAATCCCATGAACTTTTTGAGATTTATTTACCATTTTTGATCCAGTTTTAGCCAAGTGGCTGAGTCTGGGTCGAAAATGGTAATTAAATCTTAAAGGGGTTAATTTTTACAAATAAAGTTATAATAGAGTCTATTTTGAAAAAAAATTGTTAATTACTAGGACAAAACATCAATTGAATCCGGGCTGGGATCGGTTCTGATCAGAAACTGGATCGGTCCCCCCTGCATCCTTGCCAGGACAAGGTAGGGGAGAGTGATGGAGGGGCCGCTCCATTCTTCAACTTTAGGCCAGGTTCTTAAATGGGGGTTTGATGTCCAAGCTACACAGTCAAGAAGAACCCGTGTGAGAGCGGGGACCGATTCCCCCGTGGTTCCTCCGACGGTCAAGTTAGTGAAACTCAAGTAGAAAAGGAGAATGTCAGGAACCGATGTGGTTCTTAAAGTGGCAACGTGCATGCCCAGAGGATCTATGTGAGCTCCTCTATCTAGATGAAGAACCGTGAGTTTTTTTTCCTTCTTTAGAGAGAGAGAGAGAGAGAGAGAGAGAGAGAGAGAGAGAGAGAGAGAGGAAGCCTTAACTTGAGCTTTTTTTCTTAGGTCTTGCCCCCCTTTGAGGTTAGGAGTCTACATGTATATATCTCTGTCGTTTGGATCAAAATAGGTCACCCCCAGCCCACCATAGGGAGGCGATGATGAAGTGCGGACTATGAGCCGAGTCATTCCTCGCTTTACAGGTGTCTCCTGGTGACTGGAGGGGAAGTCACTTCAGTATGGGAGAGGGTGTCTCCGCATTTTTAGGAAGTGATTGAGAGCATGTCAGAAGGAACGCTGGCATGCTGAATCATCCCTCGCTTTATAGGTGTCGGCTCGTGACTGGAGGGGAAGTCACTTCGGCATGAAAGAGGGTGTCTCCGTATTTTTTAGGAAGTGATTGAGAGCGTGGTAGGAGACACGTGGACAACTGACAAGTCATGGAGACAATCATGCTAAAATTTGGATAAGGCTTGTCGGAGGTGGACTAAAATGGTAACATATGCTCTAGAGGAGAGGCTTGAGGCAGGGGTCGAGTCTGTAACTTAGCCATTAGCAGGAAATGTCCTTCAAGTCGAATCCGTGAGTTGTCGAGTGAATGGTCGAGTGCCTTAGGGGGTCATCCTCGATAATAGGATTGTCTGATCCCGCCTTTTGTCTTAGTATAAAAGAATGTCGACTTGATGAGTCGACGGGGTCGAGGCCTCTGTTAGGATTGAGCCACTTAAGTGGGTTGAGGTCATTTTGCCATGACTCTTATTGTATTATTTTGCAAATACCCATATCTTAGGTGAATAAATACCATAACAGTTGCCTCTTTTTTCTTGGAGTCAACTTTTAGTCCGGTCCAAGTGAAATAAGATATGCTCTAATCAATACAAGCCTGCTGAGGACGAGAAACTGAGAAGTCTTCATCTTAGAGATGTGGCTGACATCATCGGGCATCCTTCTTTACCAATCATGACTCCGCTTTTCATGACTGACATTATCAAAGATCTGAACTGTTATTTTGGGAAATGAATCGTTATGGATATAATGGAGGATCTTCCGTTTTTTGAGTATTGAAACGTGGGGCATTGATTAAGGGCGACACTTCGTGTTTCGAGTGAACCACTTCAGATTTCAAAGTGGATCTGACTTGGTTGCTTCGAAAATCACCACGTCCTTTAAAATTCTTCCACGCACTTCTATAAAAACTTATAAATGGCCTCTTGATGTTAAGAGAATTCTTTTACAAACCTTCGCTCTGACAAATTCCTGATATTCCTCCAAGCTTTTTTAAGAAAAAGTATTCCATAGCCCATCAAGTTTCATGAGGAGAGCTCACTATTCTTCTATTTATCCGCTCGAGGGTCCATATGGACAATCTGGTGGGGTTGTACGATCAATACAACATTCCACGGGCTCTCACACTGGCGGCACTAGAGATGAGCGAGCTAGTGTATTGTCATGAATAGGGTCGAGTGCCGTTGTACTTGGCCCACTTGGAGCATAGCTTACGGATGCCCTTACACACTTTTATTAAGGAGGTGCATGCTGCTCTAGGTGTCTCCCCTTCCCAGTTTTATCCAAACATAGTGGGGATTCTGATGGCTTTCATCATCGTTTGCTACCGTGTTGGAGTCCAACCAAGCTTGAGATTGCTTAGTCATTTGATCAGCGTGGGGTCGGCTGAAAAGGACCCACATTACTTATACCACTATCATGGTGAGTTGCAGCTTGTCTTTAACTCTCTGGAGTTGGAAGAGGACTGGAGGAGGCGATTCGTGTGGGTCTATGGTGGTGACAACATCTTTGCCTGTTGGGGCTGGCCGGAGGCAAATGAAGACGCTTTGAGGCCAGTCACCCTTAGTGATTCTGAGATGATGGACCTGGAAAAGGTCCATTCCCATGTCGAACCATGAGAGAGCGATGCTCTATTTGATGATGTGTCTCTCTAGATGGAGGGCATATCCATGATCTTATCCTCCATTGGCTTCCAGGTAAGGGCAAGCCCCATTCCCCTATTGGTGAAAAATTACAAGAGGAATGCAGGGACCGAGGGGTCGTGCTCCACTGCTAGGCCCCATAAGAAGCTGAGGGAGGCCTTCAGTGCTGAGGAGGTGGCTGTCTTGATGCCTTAAGTAGCCTAAATTGCCTCTAAATTGAGGGGGAGGACAAGGATCGAGAGGCGGTGCCCAATCGGACCGATTGTGGGGTCCCAACCAGCTAGGATAGCTCCGCTAGTAACTCAGCTTAACTGCTTGGAAAATGTGGGGTGGATAGACGAGTCTTCTCCTGACAAGGAAACAACGGCCCTAGTGGTCAAGGAGGATGCTGTCAGCCCTACTATTATTCCTAAGGCGTCTCGTCATCCTGGTAGGGAGCCGATTGGGGTGGATGACGGCATCAAGGGGAGACTTGGAACTCCATTAGACCAGATGGAGAATGGTGCTGGCGGAAGGATTTTAGAGGATATACCAAGTGTTGGCATACACCAAGCTTTCCAGGCTTGTTTGGCTCGGGGGACTTCACTAGGGCACGCTCTGTTCAATTGACTTGAGCGTTCTCTAGAATGCCAAGCAGAGCTGGCAAAGGAGAAGTCGGCCAAGGAAGAGGCAAAGAAGAGGATCACTATCTTGGAGGCCAAGTTGGTTCACAAAGAAGGCGCTTGGCGCCAGAGTCTGGATGAGAAGGAAAGGCTCCTTAAGAGCTTTCGAATACAGTTCTCCAAGCAGGTAGGAACCATCAAGGATCTTCAAAGGAAGATGGTTCATCTACAGGTGGAGGTCGAGTCTAAGAAGCGTCGCAAGGTGACGGCTGAGGCGGATGCTCGATCAAGTTGCCTATCTCTCGAGAAGATGAGGAGAGACTTTGAGGAGCTACAATCATAGCTTTAGGCATCTACGACCCTTGTCAAGGAGCTGGAGGGTAGACTCGTTCGTCTGGATTCAGAGACGTATAAAAAGAGGGTGGTCGATGACTGGTGTCATGGCCTCTTGGGAAGGGTCAAAGTGTCTTTAGCATGTAAGGCCAGGGTCGGCTACTTCGCCTCTCTAGTTCCTCGCAACTCTCATTCTGCTTTAGACCACTTTTATCCTTCTCACGTCTCATGTTGTCTCAATTTGTCGAGAGATGTCGAGATGAGTGTAGGAGGGTTGGATTTATCAGTGAGTGACGATGAGGTCGAGCCTATTGTTGGGGCCCTTGGGGAATCTTCTGTAACTACTACCACCAGGAGACCGCCAAGTCGAACTCCCGGATTTGGTCAAGAGCTTTGAAGACCTGCATGTCTCTTTTTTTGTTGTAGAGAAGTTTGTAATGAAATTTACTCATATTGAATGAGAATTAACTTTTTTCTCCATTCTTGAGCTTGCCTTAATTGTTTATATTTCTTTAGCTTTGTAGCATTGTTCTTATCTAAAATATTGCCTGAAGTGAGTTAGTTATAATGTGTCGACCCGTCCTGGGGACTTATGACAAATAGTTCACCTGATGCCTTAGTTTGGCTGAGCATTTAATTGACCAGAACTTGACAGATGACTGCTTAAAGTTTTTAGGTCAATTAAGTATCGGCCGAGCACTTAATATTCATATCTTAGGCTTATGAATACCTTTTTTGGCAGAATAACAACCCTGAAGTTAGGTGCCTAGGTCTTACGTAGGTGCCTAGGTCTTCATAATCCCTATATGGTCGAGTAGTGACTGTAGGAGTTGACCATAGAGTTGTGCCTTGGGTTTATCCTAAAGAGGAACAAGGGCTTATTGACATGCCAACCCTGAGGTTGGGTCACCCAGGACTTATTTGGATGCCTAGGTTTTTTATAACCATGATGGTTGAGTAGCACTGGAGGATTCGACCATATGTTGTGCCTTGAGTTTACCCTGAAGAGGTATCAAGGGCTTATAATTCGACTGAGGAGTCGAATGCCTAGAACTCTTGTGAGTTGACTAGGTCTTCAGCAGCCTTGAGACTAAATAACAAACCTAAGGTGAGGTGCCTAGATCTTCATAATCCCCTCATAGTCGAGTGGCGACTGTGGGAGTCGACCATAGGGTTATGCCTTGGGTTTATCCTGAAGAGGTACCAATGGCTTGTTGACATGCCAACCCTAAGGTTGGGTCACCCAGGACTTATTTGGATGCCTGGGTTTTTGATTAGCAATGATGGTCGAGTAGCACTGGAGGATTCGATCGTATGTTGTGCCTTGGGTTTACCCTAAAAAGGTACCAAGGGCTTGTAATTCGACTGAGGAGTCAATGTCCTAGAACTCTTGTGAGTTGACTAGGTCTTCAGTAGCCTTGAGATTGAATGTCAACCCTAAGGTTAGGTGACTATGTCTTACGTAGGTGCCTAGACCTTTAAATCTCTATATGGTCGAGTGGCGACTGTGGGAGTCGACCATAGGGTTGTGCCTTGGGTTTATCCTGAAGATGTACCAAGGGCTTGTTGACATGCTAACCTTGAGTTTGGGTCACCTAGGACTTATTTGGATGCCTGGGTTTTTAATTAGCCATGATGGTCGAGTAGCACTAGAGGATTCGACCATATCTTGTGCCTTAGCTTTATCCTGAAGAGGTACCAAAGGCTTGCAATTCGACTGAGGAGTCAAATACTTAGAACTCTTGTGAGTTGACTAGGTCTTCGACAACCTTGAGGTTGAATGACAACCCTAAGGTTGAGTGCCTAGGTCTTACGTAGGTGCCTAGGTCTTCATAATCCCCGTATAGTCGAGTGGTGACTGTGGGAGTCGACCATATGGTTGTGCCTTGGGTTTATCCTGAAGA
>BQKN01048167.1:0-17102 GCA_022839385.1 Asparagus kiusianus | reverse complement strand
ACAGCTCAATTAGATTCTTGGATTGTTGGGAATATTAGCTGTTTAGAATAATATCATGTTTAGCATGTTTAGTATTATGTTTCATAATATGTTTATGTTAATGCAATATACATCTTATGAAACCGACATGCTATACTTGATTCTGTTGTTTGAATGTTTAAATCACATCTGTTGTATTATAATAACAAAATTATTCATTCATCATCAGATTTTGGCTACAAGTGAAATTATGTCGGCTAAACCAGAGAAGTTTGATGGGAACAATTTCCGTCATTGGCAAATCCAAATGAGATTTTGGTTAACAACTCTAAATTTAATAACAGCCATAGAACCAGACAACCCATCTTCATCTAGACCAGTTACTAGACAATCTTCCTCATCTTCCTCCACAGATTCCATTCTTATCCCGAGAACACCTCAAGGAATAGAGTAGCATTGTCTATACAGAATCTTAGGAGCCTTATCTGATAGGTTATATGATATATATTATACTATCACTAATGCTAAAGTTCTGTGGGAAACACTAGAGAAAAAGTATGGTTTAGATGATATGGGAATTAATAGATTTAAAGCTTCTGATTTTAACAAATTTAAAATGGTAGATTCTAAACCAATGAATGAACAAATTCATGAATTCAAACATATAGTTCACCAATTAAAAATGAATGGATCTATCCTAGATGAAACATTTCAGATAGCCTGCCTTATAGATAAACTTCCTGAGTCCTGGTCAGATTTTTGCCAAAAACCTTAACCACACCCAAGGAGATCTTACTCTAGAGCAAGTGTTGAATTCCATTAGAATCGAAGAGCAACATAGACTCAGGGAGAAAAAAGGGACAAAATCCGAACCCAAAGAACCCAAAGTAAATAATGTTGAATCCAAACCCTTTCCCCAACACAAGAAACGTCCCTTCCACCAAAATCAAAATAAACATTTAAGAAGAAATCCTTTTATCAAAATAAGCACCATGTCCTCTTTCAAAAGAAGGAAGCAGCTGAATGTTGAGCCTGTTTCGTTTGTGGACGAACCAACCACCTTGTTAAGGACTGCTTTTATAAGAAGACAAAACCACCCAAGCCTAGGAAGGGAGAACCTCCACCTAATAAGTCACAAGTAAACATGGTGACTTCCAGTTCAGCTAATATTCACGTTTGCTCTAATCAATCTTTGTTTTCCATCTTTCAAGCAAATGATTGGTGGATTGACACTGGAGCTAATATTCACGTTTGCTCTAATCAATCTTTGTTTTCCACCTATCAGGTCTCAAGTAGAGGAACTGTGACAATGAAAAATAATAATATGGCTCCTGTATCTGGAATAGGTCGGATTAACCTAAAGCTGACTTCTGATAAGACTTTGATCCTGCAGAATATCCATTATGTACCAGATATTAGGAGAAACTTGATTAGCGGATCTTTGTTAGTGCAACAAGGCTATAAGCTTGTTTTTGAATCAAATAAAGTTGTAATAACTAAGGGGTTGAATTTCATTGGAAAAGGATTTTTATGTGATGGTCTTTTTAAATTGAATGTCAAGAATTCTACTCTTGCATCTCCAATAGCTTTGAATATCGAACCTTCAATCACTTGGCATCAAAGATTAGGACATGTGAATATAATTCAATTAAAAGATTGATGCATCTCAATATAATTCCAAAGCTTAATATAAAAGATGATGGAAAATGTGAAATATGTGTAGAAGCTAAACTTCCTAAGAAGCCCTTTAAAACTATTGATAGAGATTCTGGGATATTAGAACTCATCCATAGTGATGTCTGTGATTCAGGAAGAACATCTAGAGGAGGTAACAAATATTTCGTAATTTTTATAGATGATTGTTCTAAATATTGTTACCTCTACTTAATTAAGACCAAAGATGAAGTTATAAACAAATTCAAAATATATAAAGCAGAAGTTGAAAATTAGTTGGATAGGAAAATTAAAATACTAAGATCAGATAGAGGTGGTGAATACACTTCTAATGAATTAAAACAATTCTGTGAAGAGAATGGAATCATTCATGAAATAACTGGTCCGTATACACCTCAATCTAATGGAGTAGCTGAGAGAAAGAATAGAACTTTAATGGACATGATAAACTCAATGTTGATTAATTCTGGTGTGCCAGAGAATCTGTGGGGAGAAGCTCTCATGACTGCTTGCTATATACTAAATAGAATTTCATCCAAGAAATCTGATAAAACACCTTACACAATTTGGAAGAATAGAAATCCTAATTTAGATCAACTAAAAGTGTGGGGGTGCTTAGCAAAAGTTAAAATACCTGAGAATAAGAGAATGAAGATTGGCCCTAAAACTGTAGATGGAATATTTATTAGCTATGCTTCTGATAGTAATGCAAATAGATTTTTAATAATCAACTTTAACATTAATGAGATAGCCAACAACACCATAATTGAAGCTAGGGATGCACATTACTTTGAAAATATTTTTCCTTACAAGACCAGAGTAAACAACACAGGTCCTAGCTCTAGCAATTCAGATCCTAGTTCTAACCAAGGTGAAACTAGTTCTAAACAAATTAGACCACTAGAAAATCTAGAGGAGCCTAGGAGAAGTAAAAGAACTAGAATAGAAAAAGTCCATAAAGATTTCTATGTATTACTTGTAAAAGATTCTCCAATTATATTTGAAGATGCAATGAAATCAGTAGATGCTCCATTTTGGAAGGAAGCTATAAATAATGAGATACAATCTATAGTTCAAAACCATACTTGGGAACTAACTGATCTTCCTTCAGGCTGCAAAACTATAGGATGTAAATGGGTATTTAAGAAGAAACTTAGACCAGATGGAACAATAGATAAATATAAGGCTAGATTAGTAGCTAAAGGATATACCCAAAAATCTGGTATTGATTATTTTGATGTCTATTCCCCAGTAGCTAGGATTACTACCATTAGAGTCCTTATAGCTTTAGCATCTATTCACAAACTTATAATACATCAAATGGATGTTAAAACTACATTCTTAAATGGAGACTTAGATGAAGAAATTTATATGGATTAACCCGAGGGATTTGTTCCTCTGGACAAGAGAAGAAAGTATGCAAACTTATTAGATCACTATATGGTCTTAAACAAGCTCCAAAACAATGGCACATGAAATTTAATGAGATCATACTATCCTATGGATTTGTAATTAATCAAACAGATGAGTGTGTATATCATAAAATAGATAATAACAACAAAATTGTGATTTTATGCTTATATGTTGATGATATTCTTATTTTTGGCTCTGACGTACAAAGCATAAATAAAATCAAACATTTTTTATCACAAAATTTTAACATGAAAGATTTAGGTCAAGCTGATTTAATTCTTAATACTAAAATCTTAAAAAATGAGAATAAATATGTATTGTCACAATCACACTACATAGAGAAAATACTCAAGAACTTTTAGGATCTAAATTGTCAACCTGTTTCTACTCCATATGATCCTAATGTACATCTAAAGAAAAATACAGGTTATCCTCAATTACAAAGAGAATATGCACAAATAATTAGATCATTAAGATTCTTAACAAATTACACCAGACCTGACATTGCTTATGCAGTAAATAGACTTAGTAGATATACATCAAATCCTAATAAGAGTCATTGGGATACTCTAGAAAGAATTTTGAGGTATCTAAAAGGAACTCTGAACTATGGTTTACATTATAAAGGTTATCCATCTGTATTAGAAGGATACTCAGATGCAAATTGGATTAGTGACTCAGTAGATGTAAAACCCACCACTGGTTTTGTGTTCCTTTTGGGAGGAGGAGCTGTGTCCTGGAAATCTACTAAACAAACTGTAATGGCTAGAAGTACAATGGAATCAGAAATGATAGCTCTTGATACTACTAGTATAGAAGTTGAATGGTTGAAAGATTTACTTACTGAAATTCCATTAATACAAAAACCATTACCAGCTATTTCTATTCATTATGATTGCATGTTAACGATTGACAAATATCATCAAGAGAATGCAAATGTTGTAAGATCAGAGAAAAATCTTACAGATCACTTAACTAAATGCTTATCTAGGGCAGTGGTCCTAGAATCATCGAGGGTCATGAGATTAAGCCCATAAGAAAAATCACTGCAGTAGCAACGCAAACTCGCAGAGGTTCAATGGGTAGAAACAAACTGGACAAGTGATTAATTGAGAGGAGCACTGAGTTTATTTGCTCCCATCCCTAGGATGATCAGTGCTCATAAAAAGCAAGTGAAAGGTTGAGTTTTTAATGAATTCAAGACCCATGAGGTAGGATGCTTACTTACTCGCATCCTTATTAGGATTCACCTATATGTGTGTAGTTGTGAGGCCGCGACTATGGGATCAGGGCTGCTCCCTAGTAACACACATAAAAGATACATGCGTAAGGCCGATAATAGCACAACCCGTTTAGAATTCTTCAAAGCTATACTATGTGTGCTTTCTAAAGAAATCCGATAAATGGGACTGGTTCAAGGCGTAGTCCACCAAGCTCTCACGGATCTATACACTGTCACTAAGTGAAGGTTCATACCGAAAGATACCTCCACCTATTACATAGTATAAGGGAATCGGCATTCTTAATTTTCAAAGTTCTTCTTTTACTCTTAATTTTAAATTATTTCAAGTTTTAAGTTATGTGGGGGATTGTTGGAGTTATAATAAAGTGTAACTTAAAACTTAACATTGTAGTGGGAAAGTTTAGTCCCACATAGGAAATGGAATAGAAAGGATGGGTGTTTATAAGCCTTTCCCTTCTCTCTTATGCCTAGAAGAAAACAAAGGTTATGCTTCACACCACACACGCGCGCATCGGCCGGGCCGAGCTCGGGCTCGGGTCGGGTCGGGTGGCGCGCACACACGACCTGCGGACACGAATGCAGCTCCGGATTGAGGGGCTCTTGACCTGCTATATTTGAATTTTTATTTTTTGCTAATTGGAGCAATTAAAACGTGTTAATCAATTAAAACGAGCTAAGCAATTAAAACGTGTTTAATATGATAATAATTAATAAACGGCTAGCTAAATTATTGCGTAACATTTATAGCGTAATTAGCATTTAAAACATATAAACGGTAATGTTTGTTAGCATTAAAAACGTGTTAAATGGCTAGCTAAATAATGATTTATTTCCTCTGTATAAACCGCAAGTTGCGAGGGCAAAATACATAGCAAAATATAACAAGCTCTTCTTCTTCTTCTCTGTTCTTCCTCTTACGCTTACCTGCTATTATGATTTGTTGGTTCCTTGAAAGTCACGAAGGATTCGTAAAGCCTTCTTGAAGCTCGTGCCGATGAGAAGGATGTCGCCTGACCTAGGGTCGTTGTATCTCGGAGAACTTTTTCCGTGTAGCCCTGTACGAGAGGGGGCAATTAGATACTTAGGATAGTGCATTGCACGCCTCGACCATCAGGCCGTATTTCTAACTTTTATTTATTTTCATTTGATTCGGTTTTATTTCTGGGTTATAATATTTATCTGATATTATCTGATTTAATAATTAACTATTTAAAACTTAATTCGTGTTAATCTTTATCTAAACAGTTAATATTCCCAACAATGGCCTCATCAGCTGGTTAGTTGGAGATGGTTTCTTCAAGCGTCACATCATCTTCCTCTTCTACTCGAGGGTGAAATTACGAGGTGTCGAAAATCCGAGAGAATTTCCTTACCATATTGAAGGATTCCCCATCTCGAGTATTGGATCACGGTGATGATTTTGTCAGGATTAAAGAGGTGCTTGAGGCTCTTTTGGATTTAATGCAAAGACTGACCAGTGATGCAACTATGATACTAGATTGACTTAGAATAACAAAGATGGATGGTCTCCTCAAGAGGGTGAAAACTCTTCGTGATCGACCTCTCCTCTCTCTTGCTGAAGAACGAGCCATGCAATATTCAAGGCAGAGGGGCAACTCTGTTTTCGAGCTTAAACGCCAAGTAATTGAAAAGAAAAAGAAAGGGAGCTCGAAGGGATCGGCGAGAAGCTGTCTACCGAGCACAAAAAGGTCACTTACACTGAGCAGAACCACCAAATCTTGGTTGAATCTTGTAAAGCTACCATCACTGGCTTCCAAGCTAAGTTGGTGGTCGCGGAAAATGACTTGAAAATAGTGGTGGTGACACAACAATCAATTGCGGCTCAGCAGGAAGAACATCAGTTGTCACTCCAGACTGAACTTAATGAATTAGAACAGATGGAGTCTCTCATGAGCAACATAGTGATGACCCCTGACAAGGAGTTGCATAGAAGGGTTTTGGCAAAAGTCGAAGCGAAGCACTAAAAGTCATTAGATGAACTTGCAGAAGAGCTTTGCAAAGTTATTCAATCTCTTTAAGCTCAATATTTTGTAATTTGATTTTTGTCGTAGTAGCCCTTCATCAATAAAATTTTGATTTTATCCACCATCTCCCTTTTTTATGAGGACCTGATGAGGTTCGCATGCGGGATGGGGCTTGTCTGACAGACCAAGTCTATGTGATAGACGAGGTTTGTTTGTTTCGATAAGGATCCCCGTCTTGTTAAGTCTCACACTTGGACGTTTTAAGGCTTGTTTTAAATGAATCTTAGGACTTAGAGATGAAACTCGACATCTTAGCGAGCTCCATCACTCGAGTTTTAAAGATTAAAACTCAAATGAACCTCGATGCTATGAGATGAGATTCGATCGCTTATTGAGCCTCGTCGGTTTGAAGTTTTGGGGCGAGGTTCAATCAGTCGATCAAGCCTCGTTGCTTGAGTCTATCTTAGATGAGCCTCGTCACTTTGGGGCAAGATTCAATAGCTCATTAAGCCTCTTCGCTTGAGCTTCGTCAAATCCGCGTAGTTCCATCATTCACGATGTGATCGTATTAAGTGTTACACACTTTTGCTGTTACGTTCTTTTCTAAGTCATCTGCGTGGCTTCCAACTGGCGTCTTGAGATCTGTGAATAGATCTTGACCACTAGGTTGGTCTTCCCACTTATAAATAGGCAATTGCTTCTCAAACAGGCGAGTCTTCCTCTTCTTCGAGCTCTCACTTGAAATGACTCAGAAAAGCTCTCGCTTTTAGATCTACTCTTATCTTTTTATTCAGAGCTTTAAACTTTTCTGCTCTCGTTAAGCTCCATGACCCTACAAATTATCGTAGGCAGGGGCTGTTGGCCTTCTTGTTTTGATGGTGATTTAGCAAATAATTTACATCTAATGTTGTTTGTCTAGTGTTTGTATTTTCGTATTTATTTTAGGCAAACAACGCGTTGGAGGTTGGCGGAATAGTGGAGTGAAGCAATGCACATTCAAGTCAAGATCCAAGTTTAAGCTTCATCCGTAAGATTACCAAGAAGAGCTTCATCAAACATCAATATAGCTTGGGTAATTTAGCTTTAGGTTTATACTTGTGTGTAGATACTTTAAGCTCATATATTAATCACACACACGTATTTGTTGATTTTGTTGAAATATAGATGTTTTTGTGAAAATATTATTTTATTTGTTTATAGACTTTAATATCAGTTTATACATACTTTATTAAGTCTATAAAATCACTTTATAAAGTTTCAAAACATGGTTTAGTCAAATGACAAAAACAAGTGTGTTTACATTTATATGTTTTGGACTATTTTATAAAATAATAATATTTTACAAATGTGAAGTGCAATTCCAAAAATTCTTTTTGTAACATGTTCATTAACATGTTTATAAATATTCCCCAAACTTTTACATTTTTTGGAATTTATTTGCTATTTTTAAAGGCACTTCAAAGTTTAGCTCTACTGTTCATTTCAGGCTGATACAGTGTTATCAGTCGACTTATGGAATTTATCAGTCGACTAATAAAAATACCTGGAATCTTCATTTTGCTCTCTGCATTGTTTCAGTCGACTGATGTGTCGACCGATGTCATCGGTCGACTGATGTGTCGACCAATGAGATGTTTTTCAGTTTTTTCAGTTTTACAGTTTTTGACCAGTTTACTAAATAATTTATTTCGCTCAAATGGGAAGTTATAATCATGAAATTCTTTTTGTAACATGTTCATCTACATGTCTATAATCTTCCCTCAAAATTTAATGATATTTGGAGATGTTTTACTGTGTCAAATCGATTTTACAAAGTTGGATGTTTCAGCAGTTTTTGGTATCTGTAATGTCTGTGTTCAATCAATTATTTCTCTCAATTGGGAAGTGATATTTGAGAAATTATTTTCTAACTTGTTCATCTGCATGTTTAGAAACTTCCCTCAAAATTTCATAATTAATGGAGTTCATTTACTATTTTTAATTGATTTTAAAAAACAAGATACGTAAAATTCCAGCTCTCTGTAAAATCTGTTTTTCACCAAACGAGGTCATCAGTCGACTGATGTATTTTTTCAGTCGACCGACGACCTCATAACGTCTATAATTTCCAGATTTTGATATATCCGTTATTTTGTCTTTTTGCTTGGTTTTCTTGGGTTTTTGGGCTTTGCCTTATGATCCTATATATACCCCTTGCCCTCTAACTTCTGAAGTGACCAAGAGAAAAGTTTTAAAGAGTTTTTACAAGTTTGTTTAAGGTTTTCTAAGTGTGTTTAAGAGTTTGTTTGTGAAGATAATTTCACAAGGGCTTGAGGAGATAATCATTGGTGTTTGGGCTTCAAATCATCTCTCTCTCACTCTTGTCATTTATTGGAGAAGTTTTCTAAACTCAATCTAGCTTTACATTTTATTGTTTGATTATCATTTTATTAAGCTAGTGTTTATATTGAGTTTAGTTGATTTTATTTATCTCTTTGTACACACATAACCATTGAGCTTATTGTATTTACATTCATAGTATAATTGGGTTGTGGGATTGTGTATCTTAGAGAGTGAGCTTATAATTCGTTCGCATTCATTGTAGAGAACAAACACTTTGTATTGAGCCTAATTGTGAGGATTCACTTGTAATACACTTGTACACCGAGAGAAGTGTGTGGTGAGAGACGGGGTCGAATCCAAGAGGAGTGGTGTCGGTTGACGTGCCTAGGGAGAGGTTGTAACCGAGCACTTGAGGAGGAGGACACGGGCTAGGACCAACACTTAGTGTGTGAGGTGTGATTGCATAGTGATTGTATTGTGAGGTGTAAACGTTGTTCGGGTGAACGTAGAAAACCCGGTTGTGATAGTGGAGATCTCCTCGAGGTGAGGAGCGGAGACGTAGGTCGTGGGGACCGAACTCCGTAATTATATTGTTTGTTTGTGATTACATTGGCGCACTTACTTTTATGTTCATATCTTATATCGCCTTTGTATATTGCTTGTTGATTATATTGCCCACTATCTAGTTTAGATTGTTTACCCTTGAGTTTATATATCCTTGCACATACATTGCCTATATCTCTTTGTTAGGATATATCTTGTTGTTCATATTGCTTATCCTAGCTCATATATCTTGTTGTATTTCATACTTGCTAGGATAACTTATTAATTAATTTTAATTGGTATTTTAACTGGATTAGATTAGCATAAGACCCTAATCACCCCCCCTCTAGTGTCTAACAATTGGTATCAGAGCTTGGTTCTCTTTGATTTAAGGTCTAACCGCCTTGAGTTAGAGATCCAAGTTATCTTTTTGTGCTAATCTTGTTTTGATTGCATTTATCTTGCTTGCACTCTTATATATTTATCATGTTCATGAAGCACGTACTTTTGTTAGGTTATGAATCTAATGTTGCTCCTAAATTCATTAATTTTCCCTATGCACAATGGGCTACTAGATTTAAACTTTTCGTGCAATCGAAAAATATTGATTTATGGGGAATTATTGATAATGCTTATATTGCACCCACTTTGGAGAAATCCAAGTGGAATAAAAATGATAAAAGAGTATTTACCATGAACAAAGTTGTGTTAGAATATATGCTTAATGCACTTGATTTTTCTCTTTCTAACAAGTTTGTTCATTTTGATAGTGCTTACAATTTATGGAAATACATAGAAGCACATCAAGGGGACTTGGAGGCGATCCAACAAGCTTTGGAGGATCCCGCTTTAAGTTCATATGGAGCATCATGCACACGAGCACTAGGCGATAGCCCTAGTGAGGTTTGCGAGTTCGAACCCGATAATGAGTTATCTAGTGATGAACTCGCTTGTGCATCTAAGAAATTATTGCATGCCTACAACAAATTGCATAAAGATTTTAATGATTTAAAATGCAAGCATGATAATTTAGAATCCGATCATGAGAAGCTAGTATCCAAGTTTGATATCATTGCTAAAGAAAATGAAAATCTTAAAGAAAACAATGATATGTTAAACTTGGAAAATGAAAAATTATCCTCATCCATTTCTAGCTTAACTCATGAAAGAGATAATGCCATGTTAGAAGTAAAGAACATGCAAAATGATACTGCTTCTTTTATAGATGATTATTTATGTTCTACTTCTAAAGGTACATATGTGCCTAAAAATGAAGACTTGAATCTTATGAAAAAATACATTTCATCTTTAGATTCAACTTTGAAAATATGCATCAATAATCATAAGAAGCTTATGTATATGTGTGCCAAGTCTAAGTCATCATCTACTCATCATGCACACATATATAGCAAAGTTTATAAGTGTTCTATTTGCGGCCGTAAAGGCCATCTAGCTAAATTTTGCTATGATGCACACAAACATAAAAATGTCAATGCTCCTTGTGCATCTCATGTAGCTTCTTCATCACATGTACACACACACGCACATAATGTTCATCATAAGCATGCTAGTGTGTATAAATGTGATCATTGTGGTCGTTTTGGTCATTTGGCCGAATATTGTTTTGATTTTAAAAGAAAATCTTCTTTGCCAAATGTTTCTAGTAGACCACATCTTTTTAAATGTGATGTTTGTGGTAGGTTTGGACATCTTGCTAAATTTTGTTTTGATATACAAAAAGCTTCTAAGTTGCAATATGTTCCAAATAGACCATTGTTTAAGAATATTTCTCATTTGCAAAATAATCTTAAAAGAAAATCTTTATTTGCAAATAATTCCCGTGCACGAGCTAATGGTCCACAAAAACAAATGAATCTCTTTCATTGCACGTATTGCAATCGGAAGGGTCATTTGAGCGATTATTGCTTTGACCGTGTTAGTGCACCACATGTGCCTAAGAGGGTTCATAACCCTAGGGCTTTGAGCTTTAATGATAGGGGTCATGTCCCTAAACCTTTTGGTACCAAGAATACTTGGGTACCAAAACAA
The DNA here is from genome assembly GCA_022839385.1 of Asparagus kiusianus. NCBI lineage: Eukaryota > Viridiplantae > Streptophyta > Magnoliopsida > Asparagales > Asparagaceae > Asparagus > Asparagus kiusianus. Next base: position 5,894 of record BQKN01048167.1, on the reverse strand, counting down.
ATTTGATTTTAAACCAAGAATTTTAGTGTTTTTTTCTTTTTCTCTTTCTTGGTTTTGAAAAATATATTTTAAACTTTTATGAAAACAATTCATTTTATTGGTTAAATTCTTTTGTTTTCATGATCATTGGTTTTACTTTGATGAGAGGTTTGCATTTATATAACCCTCCGGGTTTATTGGGTGTTTATTCCCAAATCATGTTTACTGGATGCTAGAATGATTATATGGGTTAGAACAAGCTTGAGAGCTTGATATATTGTTGCCTCTCTTGAAATTCTTTTGTTAAAGATTTTGTTTTGATTTGTTGCTTTGAATTCATTATATTTCACTTATATGATAAAATTTATATGTTTGTGCTCATGGATCATCTATTCATGCCTTATAATGTATTCTTTATGTGATTTGATCAAGCTTTACAAAGAAATTTTTTTTATCAAACATTGTTTTTGAACTTAAATCTTGATTTATGATTTCATTAATTACTTTGTTTTCATTTAAAAACTTTTTGCATGATTCTCATGTTCCTTCTCTTTTGATTTCATAAATCTACTCTTATACATGTTTTTATGTTCTTTGATATGAGACACTACTTTTCATATTGATATTCTCATATGTGTTCTCATTATCTTTTTATATGTGAGTTGTGTTTAGTATTTATGCTTGCTCACATATGTTTTGCCTTGATCTTTATTACATATATTTTCTATATGGCATTTTGATAGGGGGAGCAATCCCTATATCTTTCTATATGTTATACTCACCTATGCTTATTGATAGGGGGAGCTTTCGCTCTCTTATTCTTTTGTCCCCTTTTTGATGTTATCAAAGGGGGAGAAATATTGTGAGTATACAATTCCTTGTTTATATGCATGTGTATTATCTTGTATATGTTCATTTCCTTCATGCATATATTCGTTTTTGTAAATTGTTTGAGTATACAATTCCTTGTTTATATGCATGTGTATTATCTTGTATATGTTCATTTCCTTCATGCATATATTCCTTTTTGTAAATTGTTTGTCATCATCAAAAAGGGGGAGATTGTTGGCCTTCTTGTTTTGATGGTGATTTAGCAAACAATTTACATCTAATGTTGTTTGTCTAGTGTTTGTATTTTCGTATTTATTCTAGGCAAACAACGCGTTGGAGGTTGGCGGAATAGTGGAGTGAAGCAATGCACATTCAAGTCAAGATCCAAGTTCAAGCTTCATCCGTAAGATTACCAAGAAGAGCTTCATCAAACATCAATATAGCTTGGGTAATTTAGCTTTAGGTTTATACTTGTGTGTAGATACTTTAAGCTCATATATTAATCACACACACGTATTTGTTGATTTTGTTGAAATATAGATGTTTTTGTGAAAATATTGTTTTATTTGTTTATAGACTTTAATATTATTTTATACATACTTTATTAAGTCTATAAAATCACTTTATAAAGTTTCAAAACATGGTTTAGTCAAATGACAAAAACAAGTGTGTTTACATTTATATGTTTTGGACTATTTTGTAAAATAATGATATTTTACAAATGTGAAGTGCAATTCCAAAAATTCTTTTTGTAACATGTTCATTAACATGTTTATAAACATTCCCCAAAGTTTTACATTTTTTAGAATTTATTTGCTATTTTTAAAGGCACTTCAAAGTTCAGTTCTACTGTTCATTTCAGGCTGATACAGTGTTATCAGTCGACTTATGGAATTTATCAGTCGACTAATAAAAATGCCTGGAATCTTTATTTTGCTCTCTGCATTGTTTCAGTCGACTGATGTGTCGACCGATGTCATCGGTCGACTGATGTGTCGACCAATGAGATGTTTTTTAGTTTTTTCAGTTTTGTAGTTTTTGACCTGTTTACTAAATAATTTATTTCTCTCAAATGGGAAGTTATAATCATAAAATTCTTTTTGTAACATGTTCATCTACATGTCTATAATCTTCCCTCAAAATTTAATGATTTTTGGAGATGTTTTACTATGTCAAATCGATTTTACAAAGTTGGATGTTTCAGCAGTTTTCGGTATCTGTAATATCTGTGTTCAATCAATTATTTCTCACAATTGGGAAGTGGTATTTGAGAAATTATTTTTCTAACTTGTTCATCTACATCTTTAGAAACTTCCCTCAAAATTTCATAATTAATGGAGTTCATTTACTATTTTTAATTGATTTTACAAAACAAGATACGCAAAATTCCAGCTCTCTGTAAAATCTGTTTTTCACCAAACGAGGTCATCAGTCGACTGATGTATTTTTTCAGTCGACCGACGACCTCATAACGGATATAATTTCCATATTTTGATATATCCGTTATTTTGTCTTTTTGCTTGGTTTTCTTGGGTTTTTGGGCTTTGCCTTATGATCCTATATATACCCCTGCCCTCTAACTTCTGATGTGACCAAGAGAAAAGTTTTAAAGAGTTTTTACAAGTTTGTTTAAGGTTTTCTAAGTGTGTTTAAGAATTTGTTTGTGAAGATAATTTCACAAGGGCTTGAGGAGATAATCTTTGGTTTTTGGGCTTCAAATCATCTCTCTCTCACTCTTGTCATTTATTGGAGAAGTTTTCTAAACTCAATCTAGCTTTACATTTTATTGTTTGATTATCATTTTATTAAGCTAGTGTTTATATTGAGTTTAGTTGATTTTATTTATCTCTTTGTACACACACAACCATTGAGCTTATTGTATTTACATTCATAGTATAATTGGGTTGTGGGATTGTGTATCTTAGAGAGTGAGCTTATAATTCGTTCTCATTCATTGTAGAGAACAAACACTTTGTATTGAGCCTAATTGTGAGGATTCACTTGTAATACACTTGTACACCGAGAGAAGTGTGTTGTGAGAGACGGGGTCGAATCCAAAAGGAGTGGTGTCGGTTGACGTGCCTAGGGAGAGGTTGTAACCGAGCACTTGAGGAGGAGGACACGGGCTAGGACCAATACTTAGTATGTGAGGTGTGATTGCATAGTGATTGTATTGTGAGGTGTAAACATTGTTCGGGTGAACGTAGAAAACCCGGTTGTGATAGTGGAGATCTCCTCGAGGTGAGAAGCGGAGACGTAGGTCGTGGGGACCAAACTCCGTAATCATATTGTTTGTTTGTGATTGCATTGGCGCACTTACTTTTATGTTCATATCTTATATCGCCTTTGTATATTGCTTGTTGATTATATTGCCCACTATCTAGTTTAGATTGTTTACCCTTGAGTTTATATATCCTTGCACATACATTGTCTATATCTCTTTGTTAGGATATATCTTGTTGTTCATATTGCTTATCCTAGCTCATATATCTTGTTGTATTTCATACTTGCTAGGATAACTTGTTAATTAATTTTAATTGGTATTTTAACCGGATTAGATTAGCATAAGACCCTAATCACCCCCCCTAGGGTCTAACAGGGGCAAGGGCATGCAAGTCATGGGTTCTTCGTGCGGCGCCGTCGCTTTACCCACCATGTCAGGTAAGATCCTCATCCGATCGGACTTAGATCACACGAACGTGAAGTTTGGGCTTAGAACATATGAACCTCTGATGAATGGATAGTTGCTCTACCGCTTCTAGCTTAGCTTCTTCGGGGAGATGAATAGTCACTCCTTTCAACTACTCAGTGTGGTTCTCATGTGATGAAGTTCGTCAGCTAAGCGAGATTCGCTTGATGGTTTGTTAGCTTTGACAAAGTTCGTCTGTCGAACGAGACTTATTTTTTTGACGAAGTTCGTTTGTTTGATGAAACTTATCTGTTCAATGAGACTTGTATGGCAGACGAGGTTCTCTCATTTGACAAAGTTCGTCTTATTAACGAGGTTCGTCTGATGGACGAAGCTCGTACAATTCTTAGGCGAGCTTCGCCTTGCAACCAAGTTTTACTTTGTTTGGATTGTTTGAGCTAACTTAGTCATGTTGCTCTCCACAGTGGTTCATCTGCTTGTTATTGTTTCTTCATGTGGTGATATTGGTTCAGATGCAACCCAGACTAAAGTGGATCAGCCCATACTTGAGAATCTCCTAGTCTTTCACAACCAAAGTCAGGAAGTGTTTCTGCAACTTGTTGGGCTTTTGAATGCAACCCCGACGAAATATTGCAGGTCTAATCCCATTTACTCCTTCAACATGCTGAGCATCTCTAAGCACGCAAACCTTCATATTGGGCCTCAGAATATGTGTTAGCTTCACAGACCCACTGAAACACTTATCCTTCTGAGGGTTGTAGTTCTTCGGTCCTACTTGCACTTCTCCCCAAGTTGAAAGTCAGGAATGGCGAGGATTTTTTTTGCCAAGAAATGGGAGATGGAATTTTAACAATAAGAAACCAAAAAACTGGCAGAGGTGAGGCCCGATACTACTGTGAGAAACCTGATGATGTTTTACGACGATGAGTTTCACAAGAAGGCGTTGGAAGAGACTAAAGTGGAGCGTCAAAGGTCATTGAATGAACTAGTGGACGAACTTTGCAATGTTGTTCGATTTATCTGAGTTCAATCCATGTAATTGAATTTTTGTGGCTATAACTTCAATCACCATATGAATAAAATTATTGTTTTATCCATCAATAGTTCTTCCCTTTTGTGCAGTCAATAATCATAACTTAGGATTTTTAACAAACCCTCAGCTATCAACGGACTTGATGTATCTTTACCAACTACTATTTAAGTTGGACTAGTAATGCTTTTACCCTTAGCATGGTAAGGTGTCGAGAAGTTTCTCTTAGGCATAATGTTAAGATTTCTCCTCTATCCTTAGCCATTTAGAGCATTGGATACAGAATTGAGTGTGGTTACAACGGTTAAGTTGTAATCAAATTTGGTTGTATCGTTTGAAGTTTGAAATGATGCCCATCACATGGTAGGCCCGCTATTTCATGAGGTGGTCATTTGTGGAAACGACCGAAGGAGCGTGATGATATCGTTAGTACAATAACGATCTTAGGTTTGAATAGTGACTAATCGCTTGGTATGTCACTATTAAAAAAAATAACGGGATAGATAGGGGCACGTCGGATGGTAGGCCACTATCCTAAACAATGTCATTTATAGGAATGACAATGTGAAAATGATCAAGTCATTCAATGACATGAAAGTATAACGACTACGATTAGAATAGTGGTACATCACATGGTGGACCACTACCAATGAACAACGTCATTTGGAGGAATGACGGTGTAGGAATAATTAAGTCATTCAGTGACATCGAAGTATACGATTGTGATTGGAATAACGGCACATCACATGGTAGGCCACTACTAATGAACAACGTCATTTGCATGAATAACAATGTGGAAATGATCAAATCGTTCAGTGACATGGAAGTATAACGACTATAATTAGAATAGTGGCACATCACATGGTAGGTCACTACCTTCGACCATTCTAGGGAGATAGAACATTCGAAAAAGATCAGTTAGCGAATCATCGCATAGTTGATCACTATCCTGATTGAGTGACAAATACATGGTAGACCATTACTTAACGGAGCATTTTTATAGTGGTTGAAGAATTGACTATCGGAGGTAATTGTTAACATGATAGTTTGTTGTGGACCCACCATCCTGTTAAACAGGATTGGTGGGAGAGTTTGGAGGAAATTGACTAACAGATGTAATCATTATCGTGATAGTTTTGTGGACCCGCCATCCTATTACAGAGGATTAGTGGGAGAGTTTGGAGAAAATTGATCAGAGGTAATATGATAGTTTTGTGGACCCACCATCCTGTTAAAGAGGATTAGTGGGAGAGTTTGGAACGCAGCAAAGAATAAAATTGTCACCTTAATTGACCTCATGGGAGTGAAAAGAACACACACACACGCGCGCGGACACACACACACACACACACACACACACACACACACACACACACACACACATATATATATATATATATATAT
>BQKN01048165.1:0-11970 GCA_022839385.1 Asparagus kiusianus | reverse complement strand
GTCTTGAGAAGAACTGCATCCTGGTGGAGCTGCAGACTCGTAGGTGCTACTGGACTCGTACGGCCGATGCTCGGATCCTCTCCACCTGTATCTGTTCTTCCTACTCGGTCCAATGACCGTCTCGATGATGCTATCCTCCTCCTCTCTACTTAATCGGGTCTGAGTGTTAGAATCGACCTGAGTCTGTGATAATTGCTCCTGCACCTTAGCATGTAATTTCTCCTGCGATATACCAAAACACCACGGTCAATTCTAACACATTTAAAATGCATTGTTATAAAAATTAAATATACAAATTAACTGCTACTTATAGCCAGATCCCGGTTCTGCGCTTTCTTCACTTCATCAGCGTAATTTGGACTCCAACCAGTCAGAATATGATCTACAAAATGCCCGAGTTCTCCCCTTCCCTATTTTATTCACATATATCATTAACTCATAACACATAAATTATACTCAAATTGATAACCTAAGAGCTAATATATTATATACCTCAAGCGCCAATTGATGATAATGCTGGCTGAAGGACCTGGAGCCCCCGTGATGCTCGTAACTGCGGGGCGCATTGCGGTTCCTCCTTGCTATTTCAGCTTGTTCCTGCAAAAGAATGTTAAACAGATATAATATAGAATTTCAAACAATAAACGAAGATATATACTTCAATAATACCTGAGCTTCGGCCGTGTCCCAATAATCACAAAGTGCAAAAAAATCAACTCCATTTACGCGCTCGTCAAGATGCCAGTAACGCTCCCAATCTTTTGTGATGCGAGTAAAATATTTTTTCTTCAGCTCTGACCGCCACCTCTTGAACGATAGATTGATTTACGTGAAGCAGTAAGTCCAGGCACAAGCGTAATCGTCAAGAAAGAAAAATCGCTTCAGCATACAATGAAAAAAGAGATACAAATCAGTGTGTTAAACAAAATAAGAAAATGGCTAATAATTATGAGAATTAAAATAAATGACTCACACATATATATCGCCAACAAGCCACCAGCGCATCAATCCGCTGCGACTTCCACGTCAAATATATGTTGAAGAAATCATGTCTCCTGGCTAAAGCGGCGAGGAAATTGTTGAAAGAGTTAGCAAATGGCCCGACAGGCACGCCGTTCTCCCATCGGATCACGGCCCTCCGACGAATATCTGGGACGAGGTTCTGTGGCTTGGTACCACTGCGGCTGCGCCTAGTAGGTCGCTCGGTACCTACGAAAAAATGAAATTCAGGCGAAATATAAATCAATCAATATCGATAATACAAATTAAAATATTAACAGATAAACTATAAAAATCTATACACACCTTTCAATTCGAGGCATCTACGCCTTGCTTGTTCATACCTCTGCTGTGCGATAAGTCGCAAATCATGATAAGCATCCCAATCCTCCTTCACCTTGGCCGGGTCGTGGGCTCGCTGATCCGGAATAGAATCCGGCGGTAGTGGCGCAGCTTCTACAGCTGCGCTATATGGCTCAAATCGGCGCTCCTCCAATACATCTGCATGCGGAGGAGGCGACGGCGGCATCTCTGCATGCTGAGCAGGATCAACGAGTGTCTCCGCATCAGGTGGAGCATCTCCTCGTCCTGTGTCCTGTGGCGGCCCGTCATGTGTAGCAGCGATGCGGCCTGCGTAGGAAATGTGAAAAAATAATGTTAGGCTCGTATTAATAGTTTATAGAAATGTACAGATATAATAAATTAATAAAAATACCTGACGTAGAGCCATGTGCGTTGCCTCCAGAATGTCTACCAAAAAGTCTCTCAAGCGCTCTCTTACGTAATCCTTTTGTCATCTATACTTTAAAAACATAATGAGTACCCAACAAAACTATAATACATGACAAAAACTGATACATGATAACCAGTCAAACAGATAATATAAAGGCAATACTATAATACATGACACAAACTGATACATGATAACCAGTCAAACAGATAATATAAAGGCAATACTATAATACATAACACAAACTGATAAATGTTAACCAGTCAAACAGACACATGAATATTCTTTTTAAATCATAACCAAGCATTATATTATTATGATGATGTTGAGGCTCTACTCTGCGACCGTGTGCGGTTAGCCTGCGACCGTGTGCGTGCCGACAAAAGGACTGTCCTTATAGTTTTATCGACTCTACCGTGGACTCGTTTTTTGATTTTACGCCTTGGCTCACATATAATCGCAGGTACATCAGGGCGCGCCAGTGCAATTTCACCCACCCGATTATTTTGTGTCAAGGAAAACTCAGCAACTGTTTCGTTGGCCAAGATAACATCTTCATGTTCTTCGTCAGACACGGCTTCATGAATGTAGGATCTAGGCGGATTCTTAAGGACAACCCATTCGTTATTTTTCATTATATCTTTGACATAAAAGCACTGTTTTGCGTGAGCAGCTAACATGTACTTTTCAGTCTGATATATTTCCTTGTTAAGATTAACGAGTGTGTAACCGTAGTCATCCTTCGCCTTTTTCAGCTCACTCCAACGAACCTTAAACATCACATGTCTGACTTCATTATTAATCCCATAGAAAATCTCCACAATGTCTTCTACCTGACCGTAGCAATAGATTTCACCTTGTATCGGATTTAGATCTTTTGAACTAGCGTATGACAGTTGCGAGAAGGAGCAGAACACACCGCTATTTTGCGTTTGTCGTCTCTCTTCGAAACCGATGGTGTTAAACCTAAAGCCGTTGATACAGTAGCCTCCATAACGCTTAACCACGTTAGAAGGACCTCTGGCATATAAACATATTTTCTCAGGCAGGTTAACCCCATTCGCAATACGTCGATCAACCTTTAAGAAAAGAAACAAATAGTTTAAATATCTGTTGGCAGGCACATATTTGATATACGAATCAGAAATGTAAATAAATCTTACTTCACCCTTCAGCCATGCAGGGAATTCTCTAGAGTGTGTGTCCATAACTCTTTTGTTTTTTGTTCTGCATTTAAGAATAGTCTAGACATATCGGATGTGAAGCCTAGAATAAAATCATTTACAATAGTTAAATAGAGATAGTTATTGTGATGTGATATGATCTGATTCAAACAGTTAAATACTTACGCCGCGTATATGTCAAATGTAGTATCATTGCTCAAGATATATATGTGGGCTTGATCTAGCTCCATTCTGGGGAATCTAGTGTCCTCCCCACGATAATTATAGAATGTTCCGTCAATTATTCATTGGGGACGGTTGAGCCTTGTCTCCACACCCCGCAAGTAACGAGAGATGAAATTCAAACTCTCATTACTTATATAGTTCTCTGCTATCGATCCTTCAGGACGTGCACGATTATGCATCAAATGTTTCATGAAACCCAAATACCTACAAGCATATAGTTTCATGATTTGTGACAAAATAAAACTGATATACATAATTTAACAAATATTAATTGAGCATTATAATAATAAATACCTCTCCACAGGGTACATCCAGCGATATTGAACTGGTCCTGCGATGCGGGCTTCATATGCTAAATGTATTGTGAGATGCACCATGACCGTAAAGAACGAGGGTGGAAATAGAATTTCCATTTTACACAGTGTATTGGCTACACGTCCCTCTAATTCTTCAAACTCCCTGACATCAATCACCTTGGAGCACAACTGCTTGAAGAAACCGTAATATTCTATTACCACCATCGTGAGTTCCTTCTCAGCATGTCGCAACGCAACCGGGAGAAGTTGATGCAATAGAATATGATGGTCATGTGTCTTGAGTCCCAAAATTTTCCTGTCCTCAATATGCACATTTGCTGAAATGTTTGAAGCATAACCATCCGGTGTCTTCACGGACTTTAGAAATAAACACATATTATGGATCTCATCCTTCAACAGTGTGACACGGGAGGCTGGGAGTTCAAACTTTCCGTCACCCTTATCTATAGCTTGCGGTTCGGGACGGATGTTCAATTTTGCTAGGTCTCGACGTGCCCTTAAGTCATCTTTTGATTTTTTCCCGTCCTGCAACAAAGTGTTCAAGAGATTCTCGCATATATTCTTCTCGATGTGCATGACATCCAAGTTATGACGTATTTTTAAACTTCTCCAATATGGCAATTGATAAAATATGCTGAATTTTGACCATCCATGCGGAAGTTCAGTACCCTTAGAGACACGCACATGCGATTGGACAGTGCGAGGTTTATTTCCCTTCCAATTTTGCTTACCCTTTCCCCTTCCCTTCCAATTTTGCTTCAATAGTTTTCTCCTAACCCCAAATGGATTTTCTTTGTTGAATCTTTTCTTTCCAAATATTTTTTTAGGTAGAGGATGTAGAAGTTCAAATATTTCTTCCCCGGTCAGCCTTGGTGGTGCCGGTCTGTTTTCTGGATTGCCGTCGAACTTTCCTACTAACTTTCTGAACTTGTGCCCTGTAGGTAACCATCTTCTGTGTTGCCAATAACAGAACTTGCGGCTATATTTCAGGAACTTTCCCTCATAATCTGACATGCAAACCGGACAAGCAATCTGACCCTTCGTCGACCATCCAGACAAGTTAGCATATGCTGGAAAGTCATTAATTGTCCACATGACCATTGCACGCATACGGAAAGCCTCCTTATCATAAGCATCGTAAGTGCTGACGCCTTCATCCCAGAGAAGCTTCAAGTCGTCAATTAATGGTTGGAGGAAAACATCAATGTCATTTCCAGGAGAATATCTTCCAGGGATCAAGAGTGACAGTATCATGTATGGCTACTTCATGCACATCGACGGCGGCAGGTTGTACGGTGTCAGCAACACTGGCCAGGTAGACCAAGCAGAGCTCATTACTCCAAACGGATTAAACCCGTCGCTAGCAAGCCCCAGCCTAATATTCCGAGACTCCTTACCAAAGTCAGGGTATATACGATTGATGTGCTTCCATGCCTCACCATCAGTAGGATGTCTCAATTTCCCGTCCTCTTTACAACCCATCGAATGCCATCGCATATTCTCAGCCAGCTCGGCAGACATATAAAACCTCTGCAGCCTGGGAATAATTGGAAAATATCGGAGAACCTTCACAGGGATTCTGCTCTGTTTATTGGATGATATGCCTTCAGATGTGCCCATATGTTTTTCCCAGCGTGATACATGACACGTCGGACATTCCTCTAGACCTTCATTACCCTTATTGTACAAGATGCAGTCATTAGGACAGGCGTCTATCTTTTTGTAATTAAGACCCAGGGTATCAACAATCTTGTGAGCTTCATAATAAGTTACGGGGATGCTCTTCTCGCCGCCTGGAATGACTTTCCTGAGCAAGTCTAATAACATCTCGAAATGTGTAACAGCCATCCCACTGAGTGTTTGGATATGAAGAAGCCTCAGCATAAAAGAAAGCCTTGTGAACTCGGTGCAACCCTCGTATAACGGTGACTCGTTTTCTTCAACAAGTCTCATCAATCGGGCTACATCTTGAAACATATCAGTAGTGTTAACATCACTCGAAGACGGCACGGTAAGAATATCTTCCAACATATCAGTTGTGTCAATTGTCGGATTGTCGACATCAGTAAACTCTTCCTCTCATTGCATCATCGGGACGCCTTCACCGTGATGACTCCAAAATACATAAGAGCTATCAAATCCATTGATTGACAGATGGAAACTTACGTCACTCCTAGTGAGCATTTTATCATTCCTACAATTCTTGCAAGGACAAAAAATCAATCCGCTGAGTGACCGTAGAGGGTTGGTGTCAGAGTAGGCTAAGAAAGCTTCTATCCCATCCTTGTATCGAGTGTCTAGATGCCTTTGATCACGTGGTATGCCCATGAACGATTTGTCAGGAATTGTCCGTATCTATAATTTAAAAATTAATGGAAGTGAGCATATCCCTACATATATCATTTTAAGTTATAGGACAAGTGTGTGTGATCGGCTATCAGAGAAAGGCTTCTATCCCATTAGGTATGTAAACGTAGCGTGTATATGTATTTACGTGTGTTCAAGTGTACTTTTATTTCGTCAAAATTTCGGCAGCACCTACCCGCTGTACTTAATCGGATTCGGATCCTCTCCTAATGAGAGGGTTCCTAATATCTCCTGATGAGATATTGGCCTTTGATTTATCAATCAAAGGCCAAGATCTCCTCATGCACAAAAGTAGGCAGGAGATAAGGATAAGATCGGCCAAGATCTTCTTATTAGTAGGTATTAGAAGAGGATTCATTAGGAGAGGATCCCAATTCGTTCTCGGAGTACACTATAGTACACGGAGAACGAGTAAGCGCCGCCAACAATCCTGTATGCGTATGTGACAAGTAAATAAAGAGATTATATATAGTATTTATTGGACGGGGTATTCTACGGCTCGAAAATATGAGTGTACAGTGTGTGCAATTTCTATGTAATTAGCGATATAATAGTCACAACCACCAAACCCTAACACTAACCCTAACCCTAACCCTAATTTTTTTTATATTATAATTTTAACAATATGACCCCTACGCTCACCCTCACCTAACCATAACCCTCACCCTCACCTTCACCCTCCCCTAACCCTAACCCTAACCCTCCCCTAACCCTAACCCTAACCCTAACCCCTAACCCTAACCCTAACCCTAACCCTAACCCTAACCACCCTAACCCTAACCCTAACCCTAACCCTAATTTTTTTATATTATAATTTTAACAATATGAATATTTTTTATTAGGGTTTGATTTTTCCATAATTTTTGGATATTGCAAAAATTAAACTATATAACTATAATCTTAATTTATTATTAGGGTTTTAATTTTTATTAGGGTTTTGATTTTTCCATAATTATTGGGTTTTGTAAAAATTAAACTATAAATAAGATTGAGGGGGGATGGGAAGGGGGTACCTTGAGAGAGAGGGGGGAGAGAGATCGACGGTGGCGGCGGCGGCGGCGGCTCCACCCGACGGCGGCGGATAGAGAGGGGGGCGCAGGTCTGGGAGATCGAGAGAGGGGGAGAAAGAGAGGGGGGGTGGCGGGTCTGATGTGCGGCGAAGGTGGCGGCGAAGGAGGGGAGGTTTGGGGGGTCGGGATCTGGGAGAGAGAGAGGGGGAAAGAGAGGAGGGGGGGTTCTCGGGTTCTGAGAGAAGGGGGGGTTGGTTTCGGTAAAAACGGGCGCGGGTGCCCAAAATTTTGGGCGCCCGCGCCCAAAATTTTTTTCCCACCGAAAAGTTTTAGCGACGGATAATTCCGTCGCTAAAAACTTTTCGGCGACGGAAATTCCGTCGCTATAGTGAATTTAGCGACGGAATTTAATTTTGTCGCTATTAATTTAGCAATGGAAATTTTTCGTCGCTAAAAAATAATTTTTCGTCGCTATAAATTTGTTTGCCTACGGATAAATAGCGACGAAAATTCCGTCGCTATATATTCTGTTATAGCGACGGAAAATTCCGTCGCTAAATATCCGTAGGCAATAATCCATTTTCTAGTAGTGTTGGATACTAGTTTCTCATGATCGGATTCTAAATTATCATGCTTGCATTTTAAATCATTAAAATCTTTATGCAATTTGTTGTAGGCATGCAATAATTTCTTAGATGCACAAGCAAGTTCATCACTAGATAACTCATTATCGGGTTCGAACTCGCAAACCTCACTAGGGCTATCGCCTAGTGCACGTGTGCATGATGCTCCATATGAACTTGAAGCGGGATCCTCCAAAGCTTGTTGGATCACCTCCAAGTCCCCTTGATGTGCTTCTATGAATTTTTATAAATTATAAGCACTATCAAAATGAACAAACTTGTTAGAACGAGAAAAATCAAGTGCATTAAGTATATATTCTAACACAACTTTGTTCATGGTAAATAATCTTGTATCATTTTTATTCCACTTGGATTTCTCCAAAGTGGGTGCAATGTAAGCATTATCAATAATTCCCCATAAATAAATATTTTTAGATTGCACAAAAAGTTTAAATCTAGTAGCCCATTGTGCAAAGGGAAAATTAATGAATTTAGGAGCAACATTAGATTCATAGCCTAACAAAAGTGCATGCTTCATGACCATGATAAATATATAAGAGTGCAAGCAAGACAAATGCAATCAAAACAAGATTAGCACAAAAAGATAACTTGGATCTTTAACTCAAGGCGATTAGACCTTAAATCAAAGAGCACCAAGCTCTGATACCAATTGTTAGACCCTAGAGGGGGGTGATTAGGGTCTTATGCTAATCTAATCCGATTAAATACCAATTAAAATTAATTAACAAGTTATCCTAGCAAGTATGAAATACAACAAAATATATGAGCTAGGATAAGCAATATGAACTAAGGGATATATCCTAGCAATGAGATATGCTATATGATATATGCAAGGATATAAAACTAACACAAGGGGTAAACAATTTAACTATAAATGTGATAGGGCAAAATGATCAACAAGCAATACACAAAGGCGATGTAAGATATGAACATGAAAACAAGTGCGCCAATGCAATCACAAACAAGGGATATGTTTACGAGGTTCGGTCCCCACGACCTACGTCCCCGCTCCTCACCTCGAGGAGATACTCCACTATCACAACCGGGTTTTCTACGTTCACCCGAACAACGTTTACACCTCACAATACAATCACTATGCAAATACACCTCACACACTAAGTGTTAGTCCTAGCCCGTGTCCTCCTCCTCAAGTGCTCGGTTACAACCTCTCCCTAGGCACGTCAACCGGCGCCACTCCTCTTGGATTCGACCCCGTCTCTCACCACACACTCCTCACTCGGTGTACAAGTGTATTACAAAGTGATTCTCACGATAAACACAATATAATAAATGATTGTTCTCTCTAACAAGGTGAGAACTCAATTAGGCTCAACTCAATGTCACACAATCCCACAACCCAATTATATAATGTATGCAAATACAATAAGCTCAATGGTTGTGTGTGTAAACAAGGAGTAAATCAAATCAAACTAAACTCAAATAAAACTAGCTTTAATAGAAATGATAATCAACAAATAATTATAAATAAAAGCTAGAGTTGAGTTTAGGAAAACTTCTCTAGATGACAAGAGAGAGAGAGAGAGATGGATTGAATGCCCAAAATACAATTGATAATCTCCTCAAGCTCTTGTAAAACTTCTTTCATAAACCAAACCCTTAAACAAGCTTAAAACAAGCTTAAACCCTTTTTAAAACCCTTGTTTAAAAACTTCTTGGATCAACCTAAAAAGAGATCAGTAATGGGGTATTTATACCCACTCAAGATCTCAACAAAAAAACATCCAAAACAAATGACAACAAAGCCCCCAGAAACAGCTCAGAAAAATAGTCGTTGGGAACCAACGGCTCTTTTGGTGGTCGACCGACAGAGCGTTCGGTCGACCGAAGAAAAGAATTCGGTCGACCAACGAAAAATCCGGTCGATTGCGAGCAGGTCTGAAAGCAAGGAACCAAACAGAGACTTCATCGGTCGACCGGTGCGGTCGACCGATAGAAAAATCGAGCTTTCGGTCGACCGCACCGATCAACCGACAAACTCTCTGTAGCCCAGTGACGAATGAACATAGGGTCGGTCGACCGGTGCGGTCGACCGATAACTGATACATTCCAAAACTGATTTTGAAAACTATTTTTCTGATTTTAAAACACTGTTTAAAAATATCAAATAAATTCCAAAAAATATAAAACTTTAGGGAATGATTATAGACATGATAATAAACATGGTACAACAACTGGTTTCTAAAAAGGACTTCCCAAATAAAAAATATCATCATTTTACAAAATAGTCCAAAACATGAAAATATGAGATACTTGAATTTTGATGTTTTGACATAAACCAACTATTGAAACTTTGTGAAATGTTTTTATAGACTTATTAAAACATGTAAACTATTGTTATGAAGTCTATAAATAATGAATGTAGTATTTTATCAAAATACACATATAATGCACTAAAACATGATTTCATTAAACTAACTAAAATTGATATTGATGAAATCATATATATGCATATAAGTATGAAACAAAAATATGTTTTCTAATTATATTCAATTGTTTCATAGTAAAACTTGAAAACTATCAAACCAAAACATATATGTATATATATAACTATATATATATACAAAACCAAAACGTGTATGTGTGTATATGATTGAGCTTAAAGTACTAGCACACATAATATAAACTCCTAAACTAAATTACCCAAGCAATCTTGATCTTCAATGAGCTCAACTTGGTACACTTTACGAATGAAGCTTGAACTTGATCTTTAACTTGAATTGTGTAGGCTTCAACCCGATATTCCGCCAACCTCCTTTAGATATGATCGTTGAAGCTATATTCCATCCATCCTCCAACAACGTTATTTGTCTATAATAAATAAGAAAATACAAATACTAGACAAACAACATTAGTGGTAAATTGTTTGTTAAACATCATCAAAATAAGAAGGCCAACAATCTCCCCCTTTTTGATGATGACAAACAATTTACAAAAAAGAATATATGCATGAAGGAAATGAACATATACAAGATAATATACATGCATATAAATAAGGAATTGTATACTCACAATATTTCTCCCCCTTTGACAACATTAAAAAGGGGACAAAAGGATTAAGAGAGCAAAAGCTCCCCCTATCAATAAGCATGGGTGAGTATAACTCATAGAAAGATATAGGGATTGCTCCCCCTATCAAAAAGCCATATAGAAAATATGCACTAAATGAAGATCATGGCAAACATGTGAGCAAGCATAAATGAAAGGATATGCTAAACACCACTCACATATAAACAAGATACAATGAGGACACATAATGATATGACATTATAAAGATAGTGTCTCATTATAAAAACCATGTATAAGAATAGATTTATGAAATCAAAAGAAGAGGAACATGAGAATCATGCAAAAAGTTTTCAAATGAAAATAAATCCATCAAAAGAGTTCATAAATCAAAGTTTATATCCAAAAACGATGTTTGATCAATGAAAAACTTGATCAAACCACTCATAGAATACATTATAAATCACGAATAGATGATCCATAAGCACAAACACATAAATATCATCATATAAGTGAAGTATAATGAATTCAAAGCAATCAATCAAAACAAAAATCTTTAACAAAAAGAATTTCAAGAGAGGCAACAATATATCAAGCTCTTAAGCTTGTTCCAACCCATATAATCATTCTAGAATCCGGTAAACATAATTTGGGAATAAACACCTAATAAATCCGGAGGGTTATATAAGTACAAACCTCTCATCAAAACGAAACTAATAATCATGAAAACAAAATAATTTGATCAATGAAAAAATATTGTTTTCATGTTCTAAAGTTTAAAGTATAATTTTTCAAAACCAAAAAAAAGAAAAATAAAACATTAAAATTCTTGGTTTAAAATCAAAATTGTTTTGGTACCCAAGAACTCTTGCCAAAAGATTTAGGGACATGACTCCTATCAATGAAGCTCAAAGCCCTAGGGTTATGAACCCTCTTGTGCATATATGGTGCACTAACACGGTCAAAGCAATATTTATTCAAATGACCCTTTCGATTGCAATTTGTGCAATGAAAGAGATCCATTTGTTTTTGTGGACCTTTAGCTCGTGCACGGGAATCATTTGCAAATAAAGATTGTCTTTTAAAATTATTTTACAAATGAGAAACATCATTAAACAAATGTGGTCTACTTGAGAAATTTGGCAAGTCTGAATATTTTTTCAAATCATAACAAAACTTTACCAAATGGCCAACTCTACCACAAATATCACACTTAAACACATGTGGTCTATGAAAAACATTTGGCAAACTAGAATTCTTTTTCATGTCAAAGCAAAACTTTGCCAAATGGCCAAACCAACCACATAGATCACATTTATACACACGTGTATGTTTATGATGAGCAATGGGTGCATGTGTGTGTGCAAAATATGATGATGAAGCTTGATGAGATGCACAAGGAGGATTAAAGTGAATCTTAGAGGGGTTATGTGCATCATAGCAAAATCTAGCAAGATGGCCTTTACGACC